>VBVR01001467.1:0-30233 GCA_011638315.1 Tetramorium parvispinum | reverse complement strand
GAGGGAGGGTGGTCCGGGAGATACGGAGCGAAAGAGGAAAATGGGAAAGACGGAAATCAAGTGCCGAGAGACAGAGGGGGTCGCGAGGCGGAAAAAGGACCGACCGGCTTGACGACACGACGGTGGTCCCTGTCGTCTATTGAGTTTCCCTTTTTCCCTTTTTCCCTCCTTTTTTCCACCGCTCCTTTTTCCATTCTCGCTGTAGCGTCCGCGTGTTACACGTGTAGAATACTTCTCGATCATACGGTGCCTTTAAGATTCCTTTCAGCTTTGAAAAGCTTCCTTTGTGCGCTTAGGCGAGATCGAATTTTTATGATACTTAGCATTAGACGTATCGGCAAGTTATAGATTTTATATATCTATACTTTTATCTCCCAGCTGTTTGGATGGGTTATATTTCAATCACTATCGCGCCGCTGACGCTAAATCTTTAAAGTCACGGAAGAATGAAGGAAGAAAGAAATAGGAAGAATAAAATGCTCTTAAACATCAAATATTAACTTTAATCTCACTTTAATAGATTTTTTCCTCTTTTAAGATGAAAGACTGATGAGCGAATTAAATTGCGGTCAAAGTAAACTTATATTACGTCTATAACTCGATGTAAAGAATCAAACGATGACGCATGATTAGCGGATAAATGCGTTTCAACTGTATAAGAGAAAAGAAAGGAGGATAACCGACTTGAGCGGTAATAATCCGAGTTCTGCGGATATAAGGTAGTCGTCTTTGCCGTTCGACGCCAAGGGGAACACCCGGCATCCTTGCCAATCTCCGCCCTCGTCGGTCTCAATTTCCATCGTTCTCCTCGTATAATAAAGCCTCTTTGTCTTCTCCGTTACGGCGACGTGGTCTCTTTTCGCGGTTCACCACCGCCGAGAAACGGAATGGAAATTTAGTTTTCTAGGACGAGGCACATCTTCGAACCGGCCGATTATCGTATCAGACGACAAGGACGAATGAGCTCAACGTAACTTGGCACCGACGAGCACAAACGAGCTTTTGAAGTTTATCGTAGATATCATAACCCGGGCTTATCAGGAAGATTAAGGCGGGAGATATGTGACTATGGGAATTGTGAGTTCTTATTCTTATCGAAAATCTGGGGGACTCTACCATTTCTATCTCCATTCAATTTCTAAACTAAAATACTCCGAATCGGATTCTACAAAGGGATTTTTGCAGTTTAACTGACCGTGAAGGCTTTCAATTCTCGATAATATTGAAATAATTTTGTATAAAATGTTGAAATCTAAAAATTAAAACGCGCATGTAAATCTCTCTCTCTCTCTCTCTTCAGTTGTATCGTTGAGAAACTTTAACGCTTTAATATTAATTTTGTAAGTATTTACATTAAAATAAGATTTTTTAATAATTTTATTATTGAGTCAAAGATAATCGTAGCATCTAATTCATAGAATATTCGCTAATTCTCGGTCTTCGGGGGGTGATTCGGTTT
This sequence comes from Tetramorium parvispinum, assembly GCA_011638315.1. Classification (NCBI taxonomy): domain Eukaryota; kingdom Metazoa; phylum Arthropoda; class Insecta; order Hymenoptera; family Formicidae; genus Tetramorium; species Tetramorium parvispinum. The sequence continues at coordinate 28,774 of VBVR01001467.1, read as the reverse complement.
AACCTGGCACGAGCAATTCCAGAGAAGTTGAATGGCCGTGCGCGCGCGCGCGCGAGTAGTAAGACAAGGACGGGCAAGAGTTATGCATTATGATTCGCTCTGTTCCCTCCCTTGCAACCCTCGAGCGCCAACCTAATAACGTCACTTGTTGCATGAGCCCCCCTGACCCCCACACTAACCTCGTCGGGGCTTCTCTCTCGCTCCGTCTTGCGCGAAACTATCGCCCATCCGGCACGGGAAAGTCCCGTCTCAAGAATACCATCCCCCGTCTTATGAATTTCATTTATCTCGAGCGCCTGACGCGAATACGCGCACATATAAAGCGTCGAATATGCCGCTTTGTGCGTGAGTAGAAACATATATGTTTAAGCATCCGTAGCCGTCGGTCGCCATTCCCATTCACGAACCGCAGACCGCGACGTCGCGTATACGCGAATTTCGCGTATTTACATCGGCGGGCCTATTTTTCTTTTACACACTTAGGGTCATTCTCCAATTGCGTAAATGTAGTTGTAAACGTAAGGCTATAAGAAAATGATCACTTATAGTCGATTATTCCTCGATCACGAGAAGATCGATCACTGAAAAAAAATTCTGGTTAAAAACGGACGAATCAGAAAATCTTATACTCTGAGAAAAAAAAGACAGTTAGCAACCCATTTTGGGGCCCACGATTAGTAATCAAATTATTTGGATTGTTCGTAACCTTAATTTTACGTATCATATTTCTAATTAACCCCGCGTAAATGAAAATTGAAAGTAGCTACTCTTTCTAGTTTAAAGATTTTTAAGATTTTTACATTAATCAAGTTTCTTAATTAGCCAATCCAGTTACGCAAAGTCAATTTTCACTTAAAGGACACTAATCAAAATGTTAAGTTGCTTAACTACAAAAAAACGGTCAAAATTTCTCCCAGAGTACTTTCAATTTTCAGTTACGCGGGGTTAATTAGAAATATGATACGTAAAATTAAGGTTACAAACAATCCAAATAATTTGATTACTAATCGTGGGCTCCAAAATGGGTTGCTGTCTTTTTTTTCCCCAGAGTAGGATTACTCAAATATTCTGGTTATTATAATAGAACTCAATACTTCATAACTTATAATAATCAGAATACTTGATCACACCTACAAGATTTTTCTGATACATCCGTTTTTAACCAGAATTTTTTTCAATGTACTGCCTTACGTTTACAACTACGTTTACGCAATTGTAGAATGGCCCTTACGCTGCTTCTCGCGTTCCTCGAATGAGCTTCATGACTAGCTTCGATTTCACATACAGCAAATCTCCGGCGTCGTTATAGCGAGGAAGCGTCAAGAGAAATTGAACAATTGAAAGTTAAATCTACATTTTTCGCCCCCCTCTCGTTTATTTCATAACGGTGAAATGCAATATCCTTTATCGTGTGTGCAATATTGGCATACATCGTACCTCTACCGAGTTTATCAGAAAAAAAGATTCACGCGGAATCGTTCCGGATCCCATTGTGCCTTCAGCTGTATGTTCTAAATTGCGTACTGATAATTTAGCGATATAACAGTTTTTAGCGACGGGTTCATAACTATTCGATCGACGTTGCTAGAAAGATGGCGCGGCATCGAATAGTTCCGTCTAACTACGAGAATACCGTACTGAAACGAATCAATTTGTTCCTGGAATTTTTTAATTAAACGTTCCCTTTCTTTTCCTCGTTACGCGTGCGACCGACCATTGCGTGACTCGCTTACACATTGTACGGAGGACATGTATGAATGCAATTTGTATGTATGTATGTACGTACGTGTATTACAAAGGTAGTAATAAGAATATGAAATTTTTTACTTCGCGAAAAAACATACCTAAGAAAAATTTTACGACATTTTAATTATCATTTAATTTTCACTACAATACAACACGATCGGAGTATCCTATCTGTCTTATCTACCTCTGTCCTTCACGCTTCGTTGAGGGATGCGTGTTGCGAAATTCGTACGTGGTAAAAAGTGATGTATCATTTATTATTTTGTCGGATAACGCGTTTACAAGACAATAATTCGGTTGCATGAATCGTCAAATGCGCGGCATCGCGAAATCACATCTCTGGAGAACGTAAAGGATAACAGTAAAGGGAGATTGTTCGAATGACTTCGCGCTCTTTGCGCGCCGGACGCCCCATCCTGGCGCATCGTTAACGAAACTTCGTTGGAATTTCAGCGCGCCATTCCTCACCGCGCAATCACCGCCATATATCACGAAAACCGCGCCGAAGTATCAGCGCTGACACGTTTGCACGTTAATGCGGAAATGATCTCAAGTATACTCTGTCCGACGGGGAATTTATCAAACGTTCTCAATGGCATTGGGGAGAGGAGATGATTTCGAATCACAGATTGATTACGAATATACGATTCGTGATATGAATTGTAGTTGCATCAAACGGTCGTGTGCATTGCGAAAAGACTCCCGTGATTGAAATGCAATTTCTTAAAATACCTATTTAACAATTTTCGCTAAGAAAATCTTGGTATTATTCATAAATTTGCATGCTCGGATTATATACTGTTCTGTTCTGAAGAGGCAAATCATTTTAATTTTTTTTTATTAATTTTTAATTTTTAACGATTTAAATTTTACGAATAAGCGTATAATATAAAATTGTTTACTGCCCCTCCTCTTGAATAAAAGACCTTGCTGCTTTGAAGCAAGCAACGACTTCCGCAAAAAAATATAGGAAAAACGATCAACCAGCCTTGATAATAGGGGCCCCGGGCGATTTTAATCGAATCGAAAGCAAGGGAGCCGCAGGAAGTATTCTGATTGTAATCCGATAAAGTTTCGTTCACGCTCGTTACACTGTCAGATCGCATAAAGCATAAATTCGGACGGTGTTTAACGAACGCGAGAAAGAGAGAGCCCCGCCGCTGGTTACGGTTACGAGATACCGCGGCACAAATGTTTCACCGCGGGGAAAATAATCGACTGCCGGCTGTCAACGTGTGCTTGAATTGTAGGCAATAATAGCATCGCTGGGTACGCGGGATTAAAAGCGACGGAAAAACTGCGCTGCGCTCGAGATATATCGCTACCCGATATATCTCGCGCTAAGCTTTCTGTTTTCATGCTACGCAGCAGAGTGCGATTCGGTCGAATGCGTTACATCCCGACGAATCTTCCGGGAAACGAAAGTCGACTGAAAATCGAAATATTGCTATTTTCAATAGAACGAGTACCTAAGTGCGTTTTGGAAATTCCGCGGTAGCGCCGCTCCGAAATATCACTCTCCCGAGATATTTGAAACTGTATGTACATTCCGAAAAAAAAGTCCGAGAAAACGAGAATGCGTCATCATAAAATGTCGTTAAGTAAAAACCGTATATATCAATCGTCCTTCTCCCACAGTTTTTCAGGATACCGTTTGTTTTTCCGGTTTTTCTGAAATTGTGATTTTCCGGGACTCTCTATATTCTCTGAATATCTCTGAAAGTGACATTTTCAAATAATAATATTTCGGTGCAATGAATTTTTTGGCGCTGGGTCATAGTTTTTTAGGTACAGAATTTCAATTTTTCCAAACACTGTATGTCCATTTAAAATGTAAATAAAGAAATATATTCGTTATATTTTAGATATAATATAAAAATGTATTTATATATAAATATTGTATTGAAATATAATACATTTATTAATAATTTCTTTGCGATTCAATATTTTGCAATTTCATCACTATTAATTTAACCAATCAATCAATAGAATGAAATAAAGTTTGAGAATGGTCTTATTATATTGTACAATATTGCGTGAATATAGAAAGTCTTGAAAGATCATTTACATATCTATAGTCCGGATAACTACTCTTTGATGGTAAAAGAGAATGGTAGACATTACGTGTCGTTTCATTCTTCCTTACAAATGCGAATTAATTCTAATGCCTTTAAGCTTTAATGCTCATTGAAACATTAGAAAGGAAGATGCTTTCTGCAAAACGCGCGTTAAAGGATGTAACAAGCGTATAAAAACACTCATTATGCATTGAAAATACGCTTAATACCGCAGAAGGCATCAATATATCAAAAGAGCTTTCGAGCTTTCGTCGCTCTTGAATCTGCACTACGAGTTTTACCTACAATGCGAATTCATAAATGACTCTGAGCGAAGAACGAGAATATTTCTGCATAATACTGTAGCTTTTCCGCTGAGACACAATCGCGCAATTAACTCCCCTTCGTTAACAGCTTTCTTATGCATAGAAGGTGATATTGGACTAACGTTCGTCGTGGTCGAATATAAAATAGAAGGCTAAGGAAAGAGATCAGATAAGATGCAAATAATTATGTACGTACTTTCGTTTGCCGAATAATTGTTATTCAAGTAATTAATTCACACATTTTAAACTAATATATTTTTATATATATTCTCTTATATGTTCGACTTAATTAAGCTATACATAATTAAAATATACAATACAAACACCTCTCTTATCCGTAGATCCCTTTGCTTATTTTAAATTGCTATCTTATCGAACGTTAAAGAGATTATTTGACGTAGATTTGTATTTCTTTCTCGCTAAAGTCTTTTCGAATAATTGGATATCGCTGCTGAAAGCAAAGGGAAAAGGAGAATGGATATAGCGAAATGAAAAGAAGGAAATGGCGAAGAATAAGGCACAGTGATGCAGCGATGTGGTAGATACGAGCGAGAGTAGAAGGGATTGCGGGAGAGCGTTGGAGGATGTGCCGTCGTTCCGAAAGGATAGATCGTTAAGCTACTGCTGAATGGGGACATCTCCTTTCTAGCTCCCGTTCGGCCTTTTCTTCCGCCTGTCTCCCAGCCGACTTTTCGATTTTCTACGTCGTCGCGAAGAAAGGATATTGTTCGGCTAGCGGTGTAGTAGCGGCGCGATGGAGACAACTGCGAAAGAAAGAGGGTCCCCGAGAGATCTCAATGAGAATTTTTCATCAGCGTTTGCTCGCTGCCAAAGTGCTGATTAGCGACAACGAAGCCGATGAAATTGTTTTCCGCACCGTTATCCCCTAGTCGCGTCAGCCTCGGCACTGAAACCTCTTTCAAAGGATCTCGGAGGATTGAAGGATCGATCTCGAATGAGATACAGACAGACAGCGAATATCCATAAATTTAGTTAGCTAGCCGACCAGCTAACTGAATGCGATAGCTCAGATAAGCTTAAATAAAATTATTCGACATTTCCGTCACTGCTAAAGAGAGCCGTAGTCGCTCGACAAAGAATAATGATGGCGAAATCCGATCCTATATAAATACATTATGGATATTTTATCAAAAGTTACGTTCCCGAAATATAATGGTCACAGGTCTGCCATTTTAATGCGGCGCGGAATTTTGTCGATAACGTGATCTGCATGTATAAAATCTCACTGCATATCTTTTCAATTACGAACTGGTTCACAAACGTTAAATGACTTGAATTAAATATTTTATCTTTGACTAACATCTTTTCGCATTTTTATTATTGAAACAAAATATGGATTTTGGTAATATAATTCTTTATGACAATCTTCGTCTAACTTTCTATTTTCTCGGTACATAACTGACATAAAAATTGTTAAATTCTGTAAGTAGTTAATAATGAAACAAATAATATCGGAATCAACTGATCAAATGGTAAACACGTACGTACATAAATTATCCCTTCTATTAGAATATTAATCCATAAATAAATTACTCATTAATTAGTAAGTATATTTTATGCTACACCAAATTGCGGAAACTGTTGTTGCTGTCAGTCAGGCCGAATGGTTCATTATCATTTCATGTTATTAAATTGCCTGTTTCAATATCGTTAAATCTTAAAATAACAAAATATTTATTGTATGAAAATTTTGCATAACAATATAAAGCGATTTATTCTCTAAAAATAATTTAAATGAAATGGATGTTAACTAATTTCCAAATTAAAATCGAATAATTAAGATTTGATCTTTAAGATTAACGGCTATTAGGTATATCTTCTCATTTATCTAATTGTCTATTTTCTGCGTAATTTGCATTTCGTAACATAAGTTATAAGGTAACAATAAGTAATAATGAGATAACTGTGACAAAATCTGGTTTCAGCGAAAGCATGTTAAAGCCTTATAAGGTAACAATAAGTAATAATGAGATAACTGTGACAAAATCTGGTTTCAACGAAAGCGTGTTAAAGCCTTTCTCAACATTTACTATTATTTTTAACGGATAATAATCGCGCTTTCGACATGCAGTCTGAATTCATAATGCTGATTATGAATTTATTACTAATGCGATATTGATAGGCTACCTAGCTTTGTCATTAATGCATTACTCAGTCATGTTGCATCTGCTGAACATTATGAACATGCTGAACATCACAGACCATGTAATTGTTGAATTCCCAAATACTTAATAAGCATTCAGCATTTATCGATTATTATCAGAATCGGGTCAACAGTCCATTATCCTCAAATGAGGGGGAATGCAGAAAAATGACCAAAATTATTTAAACATTTTGAAAATTGTAATATACTATTAAATTTAAATATTATTTACATTTATATATGCTTAAATATTGAGCGCTAACAAAATCTCGTTCAGTCGAACTTGCGAAAGTTTGCTCCTGAAATTACTCGTTAGCCAGTACGACATGGTACATGAACATGAAAGTCTTTCAATTTGACCGTTTCCAAACAGTATATACTCAAACAGAAAAAAACCTTTGAAAAAAATCGTTTGAGAAAAATAAACATGAAAGAGAAAAAAACCATCTTGGCGACTTAGAGAGAATATTTTAGAAATATAAACGTGCGTTAGCACACACACATACATTATTGGAAACGATCGTACAACTGTGATTTAGTGAATTCATTGTCCCATTGTATCGTTTTCTTAACTGCCTACAATATTTATATGAATTTTCTCCCGTAGCGTTCTCCCGGCATTTTCCATCGAATCGCGATCAACTTTTCGCCACTTTAGAATTTACCCGACCGGAAATTAAACCTGCCGCTTGGCCGATCCGTCCGTCTTTCTCACTCTATCCCGCTTCCGGGCCGCGGAAGCGGATCCTCTCCACGTACTCCTCCACGTAGCCTTGGCGAGATGGAAACGATCTCTGAGATGTACCGTAGAGTGACCAGAAAGTAATATCGTTGCGGGTATTGGCCCGTGATCAGGTCAAAGTAGATCCAAAATTTGCATCGCCGCTCTTCGTAGCCGTTATCGATAATATGAAATAATAAATTGAACTCTCGTGAAGAACACGTAAACTCGACAAAGCAACAAAGATAATTAGTCTTCGTTTGAGTGTCTCATCCGCGAAAAACAAGTTCAAATGTATGTGTTTTTTTCTTCTTTCTCTTGCTGCCCGATTAATTGTAGAGTAACGTTTCCGAATAAGAACTGTTCACAGGCAATCCGTTGGCTCTTCACCGGGTTCGTAATGTCATTTCTTGTTGAAGAGAAATAAGTAACTCACTATTCCGCTCGTTTCTCTATTCCGTTTGTACCAACCCCGAACGGTGCTCTGAACTTGCGGAGTGACCGATACTCGTCGCGAATAATGTTTCCGGCCGTAAAAAAAAAATGCCAACGCCGTGTTGCCCGAGACGCTTCTTCCGTCGTTCCGTCGTTCGGAGCCATCGTTTACCTAGCAGCGAATAAAATCCGCCCGTCTCCATCGTTTCCTGCGGCGTTGTCGCGGAAACGGAAGAACGCGTATTCGTAAAAGTGGACGTCCATTACGTCCACTCGCGTCGCTCTGGAAAATTTCCCGCCGTCTCGCCGGTACGCGCGCGCGGTCGCGTCTATAGCCGTGTAAATGGTGCTTGGCAAGAGAGAGAGTGGAAGAGGACCGGAGAGATTCCGGGGGACGTTCCCGGGACGGAGAGAGAACCTCCGCAGATTTATGTCCTATTCATTACTAGCGACACACCGACGTGGCGAGCGCTCGCGCGCGCGCGCGTCCGCGCTCTCGGAACCCCGCAAACTCGCCCGCTCGTTCACTCACTCCGCTTTCAACCCCCATCGTCGCTTTTGCCTCCCCCCCCCTCTCGCCACCCCTCTCGTCCCCCGTCCATGTCCGCCTCCACCGCGAGCACCAATATGTTTACCGTGTAGCGAACCGGTGTTTGCTCGACGCGCACAGCACACCGCTGGTATACCCGGAGGTACCACCCGCCGCGGTACCAACGTACGTATGTGTGGCCATACATTAATGACAAGCGGACGGACGCGCGCGGCTGTCGAACGGCGCGGCGAGCGTAAGCGCGCGTCCAACTAGGCTCGACACGAAACATCCCTTATCCCTTCTAATCCGCCTTACTCGCACAGTGTTGTCGAATTAGCTCTTTAACAAGAGCGAGTCGTAATCGGTACCACTTACAACATGATCTCGCTGGACTTGGAAGAAATTCATTATCGTTCGACTTTTTAAACATAAAAAAATGTTTTTCTTTAATTCGATAATAGACAATTATTAATTCAATTTAAGGGCTGACACGATAGATTCCTTTCCCAGGAGCTAAAGTTTCAATTTCTCTTCATCAGTTTGTAGTTCAAGCTGAACTGTTTTTTATTCGGTGCTGTACACTGAGAAGAAAAATTTGTTGAAAAACGCAAGATATATTTCATCTAACTAAACTATTTAATCCGATATGTTCAATTAAACATTATTGCAATGACATAAAGTATTACATGAACTATACTTTTTTTAGTGCAACTAAAAAACTAACTAAAAAAGAAATTAAAATTGTTGAATCAACCATTGGATTAAACAGCTATACAAATTTAGTTCATACAAATGATTTTTTTTCTCAGTGTAAAGATTTTTGCAAAGAAAATTGCTTATTACATTTAAGGAAAATTAGCAACAGGCATTACAAATAGACTCAATAGAATTGATAAATATCTAAAGCAGTAGCCTCCGGTCGGTTTTGCTAGCATTAATTTGTTAATCCGCGGACCGTTTCCCCCCGGCTAACTCTGTAACTAAATCGTGCAGCGAGTATTCGATTATATCGTGTCAGTGTACTCGAGAGAAACTATTTGCATTACCGGAATAGGAACAAAATGGTGCGCGGGTCGCGACCGTCGCGCGCGGAGCCGTATATTTAAGTCAGGATATTTGCGTTTGTGCGGTGGAGACAGGACCGAGGACAGGGACACGAAAGGCGCCCCGTTCGGATATTTAAGCGTAAACGTACAACCGCCATTCGATCGAGTTGCGCTCGTCGCGCTATCGGTCGAATATTGCAAATTCACCTTAGTACAGAACCCGTGAATGCACACGTCCGCCCGTATGTATGTATACGGGCATTCGAGGTTGCGCTGCGGTATCGTCGCATTTGATGGCATGGCCATTCTCGCTGAATTACGATGGAAGTGTGCACCGCGAGCATCCCCTTTCCGCCACCCTCTCTCACTCGTCGCCGCCGGTGGTGTTCCGGACCGGTGATTTCTCGTCGCCTAACTATACGCGGGCGGGTCCACGCTCGGGAGCGTCGCGTTACGACCTTATCTAACTTGCCGGCTGAAAAAAAATTCGTATCTTGAAATACGACGACTAACGCTTGAACCGCGAAATTCGCAGGATTCAAGGGTGTTTTCGCGCGAGCGAGAAGTATTCCCCGGCAGTATTATTCTCGTACGATCTCGACTTAATTTTATCGACCTGTCGCAACACCTGACAGCTCGCTCCTCGCACGATCTTACAGACGACAGTGTTAATTTGAAAATGACTTTCATTATTATTGATTTAATCTTTTTGGATTAAGCTTAAATTTCACCGTCATTATTCAGAGTTGCATGCGGAAAAGATCCTTTGACTACGATTCGCGAGAGATAATGGCTCGTATTTACCGTCCCTTTTAATTTTTTTCACAGCGCGATGCTGAAAAAGATGAATTCTCGCAAAAGATGTCGCTTACACGACACACACACACACACATAAAAAAAAGAGAAGAAAAAAAGAGTCTGACGTACCGCAGCTTATTCTGCTTTCATCGTACGAACTCAGAGCCCATCCAGTTTATACTGCCGGCGCTCTTGTGTAATCTGTAGGTTTACTCTTATTCATCATGACTTATCCTACCATATTCTGACATTTTCCAACTTCATACTTTGGCACGGCTGTTTCGCTGCGGCCACGCTATCTATATGTTTTAACTTTCTTGATAAGTCACTTAAATTAAGCGACAATTAACAGCCTTAATTAAGGGTGATAAAAAGTAAAAGCGCGTACGATTTGATGAACTCGTCAAAGCGCGTACCTTGCGGAAACTGCGGGCGTCGATGATCTGTTTGCAAAAGATAGATGCCTCTGGAAGCTTTACCAGTCATGTCGGGGAAACTTTTATCGCGCGTCAAAAGTTCTTCCATTTCGTCGGCGAACGGCGCGAGGCAGACGTGTGTTATCGGGGTATCGGATCACCCGATAGCGAGAAATCGATAATGTCGCACCCCTACCTCGAGTTCTTAGCGCACCATATTAGCGGCAATCTCTTCTAACCGAGGAAAAGAGGTGTTTGGTTACACCAAGTTTATTGAGATTTGGAAAGTCGTTCTCTCGTGAACCGTATACCATTAGCGCTAAGTCCATTTTTATCTAACGTGATATTACAAGCTAATAAAGGTAGACATAATAATGCTGGTATAAAAATCGTATGACAAATGTACCGAGCTGCATGAGCGGATGAAACGAATAATGGATAGAAAATGAAAAACAAACATTTAAGCGATAAATATTTGTGCGCGTTCTCTGCGCTTGTACTTTGTTTCGATATGCATACATCTCTCGTAACCACCCAATTCTATGCTCCATTCCTATTCGCTTAGAGAGAGGCAAATAATCAATTTCTGGATTTGCTCCAAAGTGTAGAGATAAATTTGTTCATTCGTACGTATATTAGCTTCTCGGTGCCGTGTATTAATCGCGATCAATTTCCATATGATAAATCTACCGAACTTCACTCGTAATCTCGAAACGTAAGTTCATATCTCAGGCAGCCGCTGTTGCCCGACATTAGGACTGATGGCCGAGCCATAGGGGGATGAAATCTTTAGGGGTGACGCTGATGTATCGTCGCTCGTCCCGTAAATGTCGAGCAAGATCTGTCGACTGGGTCGAGAGACAGAGCTACCGTCGCGGTAGAGACGGGAATGTAACGAGCGCGCACAGCGCGGAACATTGCGACGGCGAGGAAAGTCGCACAATTCGTACCTGTGCATTTTGGCCACGGCGTGCATACGCGAACAGGGTAGATAGAGGGAAAGAGAACGACGACGAGAGACATTTGCATGCGAGTATCCGTATATTTGAGAGATCGATCGGCAACTTTTCGCATCGCGCTATAACATTTCGATATATTCGTGCGATTCTATTTATGCGCGAGAGAGAGCATTTCGCGTTTTACAAAGAGCGATTCAATGGGATATTATTGCACTAACCAGAAACCACGTTAATCGATTGTTACAATGTTAACGCGTTGAGTACCATAGCGAATACTCGTGTTCGTTGTGATATTCGACACTACGTGCCGGGCGATGTTTCCTTTTACGCGCAACATTCCGGCCCGTAATTGTAATATGCAAATATAATCGAGCCACAAAATTATTTAGTTATTAAGGATATAACGTCTGCGCTACATTATATTCTTCGCACTTGAAATGTGACGCACAATTAGACAGGTAAAGCCTTAGTGTAGGTGCTGAAGAAAGAAGAGGAAAAAAATTACAAAAGTACACAAAGAGCAAACACATAGTCATCATAGATCATCCGTATTCAAATCGGTTCATTTAAAAACTAATCTAATTACCGTTAACAACGTTGCGGTATTGCTCTTAAATATTCAACTATAAAATTGCTTAGACGAAGCTGGTTAAACTTGCAACTAACGACTGAAACTCGCAAACTCGAAATTGAAACCCGGCATTGTGACTTTTTTTCCCCCCACAGAAATGCGATATGCAAAACCAACGGTATTAATGATAATCGACAAATGATATACCGCTGATTGTATGAGGGACGCGTGTTGGCTGTTGCTCGACCGTGAGACCGAATAATTCCCATTCAGCTGTTAAAGAGTACAAAGGACCAGCGTTTTGTCGTGCGTAATACGAGAGCTACACCGGAGCCACGTTGCCGGGCCATTGGCTCTCAAACGTAGCACAATGAAATACTTTCGATCCCGCGCCTCCCCCGCGGCTGTTTAAATGCGAGTCATGGGCGTGATCCTCCAGCCGTTCCACCCCTCTAACCGCCACCCCTACAAATAGATGGGTTTAACGTTACGCTGCGCTTCCGCGTCCCTTAAGGGTAATCATAAGGTGTTTATATTACATTACGCTACGTAACGCGATTACTGGCGGCTAATCGTCGAGGCCACGCGCGCACAATTGCGATCACGCAACCGTGTGGGTAGAGGGTAGAGGGCGAGGGCGAGGCCGAGGTTTAGACGCTTATCTTTGTACACACCGTAATCCCGTTGAAACAGTGATTTAGCGACGTGAGTACTGCCGGATATGTGGGAGTAATAAACGACCGTTTACCGAGATAGTAAATACGTACAGCACTCGGCGCCTCCGTTATCAAGCCTGCCCCAGTAAGGGATCTTGATCGCGAGAGTGCGGAATATTGAATCGATCAATTTCCCACGTTGCGTTATACACGACAAATTGCTGACGTACGTCCGAGTGGTCACCTGTGATTCCCATTATTTCAATTGCTCTCAACGGCGGGGACATTTTATATTCCCGCATCGTGCGCACGGCGCTGCCTGTGATCATAGCCGTGCTCATAATTTAGTGCCGTGATTTAATATCGCCAAATTTATTATGTTGCCGTATATTGTTAAAAACAATGTGAAATATATTTTCTCAACAATATACGATATATCATGTAACAATCGCGCCCCGTTTTAGCGACCCGCGACCAATTACGTTGTGCTGCTAGTTGCCACTATGTTGACTGTTACACCTAGTTTATTACGGTAATTAATCTACATAGTGCATGTTTTTGGCTTGTTAATTGCCCGCAGGGTAATTACGCAACATGCGTGTATGCAACATCTTATATATAACTTTCGAATATTCCTAAAATTATACTTCGAAAATTGTATCGCGCGCCCGAGGGAGCGCGGAGATTTCGAACAATTGATCCGCGGCGAAAGTTGTGTAACTTATAAAAGCGAAGTCTTGAAAATTCACGCGAGTCATTTCTCATCCGGTCGTGCCGATGAAATTTTAAATGAAATAACGTTTTTCATATGGCTCATGCATGCGCAATACGGCACATGGCAGGTCGCGCTCTTCTTGTGTCGCGTTTGCGTTCCCTAAATTCATCTAAAAAACGAAGGGTGTCGGGGAGTTTTTCAGACGAGCGAGCATCGGAAATTGTTTCCGTAGCATAAATTCTTAGTGCGAAATTCCTCGGGGGAATTAGGGTTTTCCGATCCCCGATAAAGATGCTGGCACCGGTGGAATATAAACTACGGAGCGAACTCGAACTCGGGGAAACTCGTCGAGTGAAAAGAATATAGAGACCGAAACGAACCCGATGATCGGATAAAGGATATTTCTAGGCGAATCCTTCGGCCATCGAGACCGACAATTCTATCCTGCCGTATCGAAACGTTAGTATAACATTGAATTTGTCCGAAATCTTTCTCAGACGAGCGATAGAACGTGGAATATTTGTCAAGAAGAGTAACACGGCTGTCGTATTATCGTAGCTTATTATTAGAGATACGAGCAGATAAATAACATATATAACAGTAAACATGCGACGTGCTTTCAGCTTTATTTTCTAAAGTTTGAATACATCAGCATCTCTCTCTCTCTCTCTCTCTCGCTCTATGCTAAATTTAAGTAAAAAGTAAAGAGCATAAAATGGGAAGCTTGTGCAATGCTCGATCAAGTGGAGGGTGCGGATTGCCGTTTGTCCTTTCCCTTGCGCGAAGCGCACGTGTGTTCAATCGAATTGAATGCGGAACATTCATGGCGGAGTATTTGACCTGAGGGGACTTTTCAGGTTGAGACAAAAGCGATCTCGAAATCAGCTCGCGTTTCATCGATCGCGCCACAGGAGCACATTGACGCGGAAACCGCGGCTGCGAATATACTAATTCGAAAGATCGCTTTCGAATTAGCTCGACGATGCGCTAATGCACCAGAAGAGCCCGCATGATGCTCATAGAAAGCATTATCGGTGAGTCGAAATGGCTAAAGTGACGCTAGTGATATCATTGATGGACGATCATCAATGATTCATCGATACTTCGATAATCGATTTCGCTTTAACGTATAAATATCTGTTGAAGAATAGTATCAAATAATCTTTATTCGAACGTTTATTTAAAAAGGGAATTGTCTCATCGGATAACTAAAAATCTATCAGCAGCTTCCACAAGCGTGGATTTTTTCTTGCCATTCGTACGTACACAACTGGTAATTCAACTGGCGACATTTTCGATTCTAACGCTCCAAGGATCGTCGTAATATTATACGGAAAAGTATATTCCGTAGAGTGTAATTTTGATGAAAAGAAATCGGATGATCCTCAATGGGCTAAATACGGATTACGTAATTATTCACTGGCGACCGGTCGTTCCCTGACTACCATAGCTGCCTAGGCACGCCGGCTCGTCCGGTCAATAAATCTAAACGTATCGAAGGGATTACCGGGCAGCTCGCGAGTTCCATGACCGCGCGGCTTTGCCGCATTAGCTATAATTACGGCGACGGGGAGGCGAAACCTACTGGGCACGACGACGCATCACGTAGATCAAACGTTGTCGCAATAATGATGGAGCGCCTTGAAACCGAACGGATAGGGATGCCCCCGTCGACCTTTAGTCGGCTTTTGACCTCGCTTTCGTCGTTATTAGCCCCCGTATGTATATATACACATGTATATATGTACGTATATATACATGTGTATGTACGTGTACGCGAACACCTGACCATCCTGCACCATCCGGGGACACTTCTCTGTCTCTCTCCCCCCCCCTCTCTCTCTCTCTCTCTCATGTTGGTGTATCGCTCTCGCAACCCGCCATCGGTCGCACGTGACACACGGCTCGTGATGCGAGCGTACGATGTTACGCGAATGGATCGTAGATATCTTGCGGCATGGACGTTCTCCAATGGTCAAATACACGCCGCATCGAGCATATGCGAAGGCACTAGAAATTGTCCAGCTGTATCCGTTATTACCTGCTGACGCTCGTCACAAGTGCCCGCGTGATGCACTAGAAAAAAAAAATTTGATATGCGATGCGAACCGACTGCGTGCGAGTTCAAAGAAATATCGATTTCACTCCCGCGCGCGCGATATATTTTAATTAACAATCTCTCCGCGCTAAAACTTTTTTTGGATTCTCACACAGAGCGGAGAGGCTATTTTACTCACGTTACGATAATTCTATCCTCTCACCATTGTTCCGAAATATTCCAGTCCAGAATTACATTCGTAGAGTCGTATCTATTCATTCGGCTACATGAATAAAATATAAATAAAAAATATAAATGTTTAAACTGTTTTTTCTACGATTTTATCTAAAATTTCTAATAATTGTCCCTCTTATTTCTGTACGTGGAAATGTGGAACGTTTAACAATTGAATATTCTATCGAAAAACTTTACCTACTACATAATTTATTATGTGATTAAATGGAACGTTTAATAATTGATAGAGTGATTGTAGTGCTAAATTCAGGGCAAAATTATTTATATGGTGTATCGTGGAACAATGGCGCGGCACAGCGAGTCGGAAAATTGGAGTCTTCTCTCTCCTTCGTGTTGGTTAAGTGTTATAAGATGGGTACCAAACCGCCGGGGAAGCCGCAGTGTACATATCATTTAGATAAACGTGGGAACGCCATTTGGGATTTGAATCCGACCAACCCATGTTTGAGTCTTGGTCCATTCTAGATCACATAGCCTCCGGTATAATGTTTCATGTAACTCGTATGAACAGTAGTAAAAGGTTTTCATACCTTGACGAACGGCAAACATTCGTTAAACGGTGCCAATTTCATTATAAATTTCAATTCCTTGCCTCAACATAATGCATCGCCAGTGTAAAATTAAAACAGAAGCGATCGATGTCGGGAAATATTGCTACCTCTTGTTCTATAATACAAAAGTAATCGCGATTCAACTATGCAATTTCTCTTTACGGATGCAAAAATATTAAACAAGAAGAATTTATTTATATACTTCATGCGGATGCTGTTTAACGTGATAATAATAGAAAATAATTGTCAGTTGGGGTAAATATAATATCGGATTATACAAGCAGAGCGTAGAGAGAAAGGGAAGAGAGTGCGATAAAGGATCGCACACAAATAGCGAAATAAATTAGAAATGCGAACGGAACTGCTGAAGCCGACGAAGAAGAGTGAGATGGAATCACGTGATTATGTCTGAATACCGACACTTCCTGTAATACATTTCGTTCGCAAGGGCGGACAGAAATTCTCTCTTCTCTCGTTCCGAAACTACATTGTTTTCTTTTTTTCTTTGTCCCACTATAACGCCGCGTTCTCTTTCGCTCTTTTCATGAAGCGTACAACGAAATCCTAAGCCGCTTAGAGGTTTAGCAGACCCGACGAAAATTCCACCCGCTAGCCATGACTAAAACGAAATTCTCTAGTCTGATTCTCTGGTCCGTCGTCCCGCCTTTTTTTCTCGGGGCGTAGTTACTTACGGTTGTTCAATGATGAAAAACGGAAAATGAATTAAATAAAGGAAGGAAGGGGGACATGAACGGAAAGAAACGAGATGATTAGGAAAAACATCAGTTTAGACACAACACGTAGACAGTGATAAAGGATACTAAAGTATGATGTAGGTTGACAAAAAGCGATAGTAGCTAAGAGACAAACAGGGCGGCCTGCAAAATCGGTAGGGGGAAAAAAATAAGAAAGAAACAGAGGACAGACGGTGGGAAAGGGCAGAACACAGCGAGTGAAAGCGACAGGCGAAAAAAGGCGAGGGAGGAAAAAATGAGCGAGCGCGGGACCGTGTCTCTTCTGCCGGAGAGGCTGCGGACACTGTATAAAAACGTTCGATTTCGATGATACGGCCGTGGTGGGACCAACGGCACAATGGTAACGCAATGAGAGTCGCAATTACTTTTACCCGTCGGGCGCGGGGAGGCGAACTCCGAAACCTCATTTGAAAACTGGCCGTATAGAGTAGGCAATTAACGACAATTAGTAGCGCAACCGGTATTTTACTCGCGCCGGTGGTGGCGCGCTCGTGTACAAAATCTATTATCCAGGTGTACCGCGTGCGATACCCGTGGTCGTGGGTTCTGCATACGCTCTCTCCTTTCTCTCTCTCTCTCTCCCTCTCTTTGTCATCGATAATCGTCGTTGCCGTTCTCGAGTGTTTGTTTGACAATGCCGTGTATCCCGATACATTGTTGTATTTATTTAATAATTTGCGATTAGCGAAATACAAATCGCGCGCACGCTCTAAGCGGCTGTGTCGCTGCAATGCGCATGTCACGACTGGAGAGATGTGTAGATCGATATCGCTCGGATGAGCCCGGATCTTTTTATTTCGTCCCATTTGAAGCCGGCACTCCCGCAATTTGTACTTTTTTCTAGTTTATCTTTGGTTTCGGACTCAGTTTGAATTTTTGATGAATATCCCACGCAGCAGAGATATACTATTAATCGATGAAAAAAATCAAACAACGATGAAAGAAGATATTTTACGGTAAGGTTTGTTCTAGAAATTTATGGACGTAAATTAAAATTAATTCGGTTTCAGATTAACTCGCGAGCTGAATAAATTTCACTTGTTAAGAGAACGAGGATTTTCCACTTTTAGATCTGCGGATTTGCAAATCATACTTTTTTCAGTTATAATATTATATCCTGGCGGAATAGATTTTGCAGGGACGGAACATATTTTACAATTAAAGGAAATAAGATGTAATCTTGGATCAACATAACCCGGCAATGTAATCCTCGCATTACCAGCCGGTATGTACCGGTTTTTCTGGATTAAAGAAGAATTGCCTCTCCGAGATTTTACCGTACTAATTTTATTTATAAAATGAATGTCGCACGTTTCTGCGGTTCTGAAACAGATTTTTCATACAGGCTAGCGTAAAGCCAAGTGAGAAGAATTCCGATCGGTCGTCACGAATTATCCCGGCTTTCGACAACGGTTTCAGCTTTACAGCCATCCTATTTCGCCATAGGCGACGACTCTTTGTACTTTTCCCTTGCCGAACCAGCGTCTAATGGACCCCAGGATATTTGCGTCTACAAAAATGCTCTGTATCATCGCTGAAGGATTTTCGCTGTTCGGATACATGAAAATATACTTCGCGCCATTCGATGGAAAGACATCGCCATTGCAAAATGCGCGCACGGATCATTCAAGAACGGCACATTTCCTCTCGACTGTACTTTCTGTTCCACTTCAATGCGAGAAGCACTAAATCGATATCTCCCATTGAAACATTCGTAAAACGAAATGTTTTTACAATTAAATATTCGATGTAACGTCAACGCGATAAGAAAATGATCAATTGTAAAATAAAGGCAGACAGAGATGCTGCTGTATTAAAAGTAAGATCGGAATGGGAAGGCATAGCCGGAGGAAAGTACCGCTGTTCTATTACCGGCGAACATTCCGGTTCGAGTAACGAGCTCGACGATAATAACGTCCGATGGCTCGCAACGCTGGAATGAATATTTTTCGGAGACGCGCGCGGCAGCGACCCGGGATCAATTCTGTTCGAAAAAAATTCATTCCCCGGAGAACGCACTATATTTATCGACGAGTAGAACGAATCAATAACGCAGGTACGATGCGCATCGCGTACGCAAGGGATGAATTTTTGCTCCAATGACCGAAATACCTTTCGTCGTCGCGTATGGTACGTGATGAAGATTTTGCTATTCATCTTGGGCAGACATTCAACTAGAATATCGTATTCCGCTTTACGTTTGTACCTTTTTCAAGACGCGTAACGCTTTTGTAATTTAAATTTACTCTGAATCGAATAAATTTGGAGAGACTTTACAAAAATCAACATCACAAAGATACATTTGCATTAATTGGGCTTTAACTATAAATTGATCTTCGAAAAATTATGTCGATTGGAGAGACCTGAGAAATATTATAAGAGAAAAAAAGGATGACAAAATAATTGAAATTGGAGAAAATATATGTATATTAAACATTTACGAGGATACAATATTGCAGTAATTAAAGATACCGGATTTCTATCGTATCTCGACATTAATTATACACGTTGCGTATAAAGTGACTTATCTCGTCAAATACGACATCGCTACTTTTTGGATTTCGCTCACGGCGGAAAAGAGGGACATTAGGATCTTCGAGTGTACGTACGGGAAAGCAAACGTCATTTGCCGCGTTCGCTGAGTCGCGAATGAGCGAGAGTAGAAGTGACGAAAGTACGAGAGGGGGATAAAGAGGGAGGCGCGAGGCAACGGCATTAAATTGCAAAATAGTTTCGCGGTAAATAACGAGCGGAAAGTTCGCTTCTAGAAGATGTACTCGCGGTGTTCGTCGGTAGACGTTTTTCTTCATGGTACACCATTACGTGTGCGCGTGTACGTGCAGAACAGGATCTGATTCTTTCCCCCCGCTGCCTCGAGCAAACAAATTTCAGACCCGCGTCTGTCCCTATTTACTTCTTTTTCCTCGATTTTCCCATTACATTTCACACTAACACATGTTAACGTTTTATAGATTCTGTTAAATTAATTTGATCGCGACGAGAGATATGTGTGCGGCGTGGCCAGAATAACTGGCTCAAAATATATAATTTGTGTCAAGCACTTTTGAATATAACTATAACTACAAAAATGAAAGAGATCATTTTTAGTTTTTCACATAGTTAGCGATAAAACCGTTTACGTCACTGTATATTGCGAAATTGCTTTGCAACAAGCGTGAAAAATCAGATATTTAATTTTCGAAAAATATTGAACTATATTTACTAAAAAATATTGAACCATATATTCAGATTTCTTAAATGCGCATGCATTTAATGGATTAAACAAAAGGTTACAAATACAATTCCAAAAGAATCAGCCAATATATCGCCGTTTCATTCTCTCGAGATTTTCTCTTATCCGAAACCTACAGCCACCACGAACTACCGAATCGAATTTAATTACCGATGTGCAGATATTTACTTCGTAAACTACCTAGGAGCGAGGGAACCAAATGGAAGGACGAGCGGCGAGCTCGTTAAAAATTTAATTTTATACGACGACAGCCGTCTCCCCAGCTTCTCTGAGCTTCCAGCTGTCTGTCACAAAGGTCATCCAAGATGGCGGCGAGCTGTCTGACAACACGATCCACGGGATTCATTTTCTAATTAAATCTTTTTCATAATTTTGTAATCTGTTTCAATGCGCAAGTATTCAGTATACCGTAAAATCTCATGCGTTTCACATTCGCAATAATCTCTCGCGTTCCTTTTTACTCTGCTAAATAATAATATACATTTTATTCACGTTAATGAGTTAGGATATAATATAACTTGAATAATATTTTTTCGTACAATATACATACAAATAAGAGAAGAATTAAAATTAAAGTGAAAAACTCTTTCTCTCTTTTTCTCTCGGAGTTGTTTTCTAAAATATTCAGGAATAAATGTTTGATCTGTAGCAAGTGCATGCGGTGCCGCAAAATTTTTCAGACACATGTCGACTCGCGGCAGATGAAGTTCGACAAATCAAGAACTTCATAGATTCACTCTCCGCAAAACAATATCGCTTGTTTCAACGAAATCTATATCGTAGATAATAGTGAGACTAAGCTACTTCCCGGGGTTCGGCCAAAACAAGTTTTGCGGACGGATATGCGCTTATACTGGACCGCAAGGGGTTAAAGCGATTTCCGTTAGTCATAGAAACGCCAGACTCGGGTAAACCGTCCGCTCAGCTTCCAAGCAAACCGCCGAGCTCGTTCGCCTTTTAAAAGTTTTCAGCTATTGCCGGGACCGCGATTCTCTCTTACGCCGGCATTTTCAATAACTTTATAATGCCCTGCAGGAGGAAGACCGCAGCGATGAATATAATTGTACCGAAGTTTGGACAGTTTGCAGTTATTTCTCGCGATGTCAAGGAACGAGTCTCGGAATATAAAAAATGCACGACCTATTTCCATTAACTAGCATTCGGATCCATTCGAAGACTTAACGAGTTGATCCGGAAATTGTATTGTTAAGCCCGAAAAAATAGAGTAGAGAGGAGTATTACAATAAAATATGTATAGGTACGTACGTACAGGTAGATTACCTCTAAATTAAGAGTAAAAGTTAATAGCACATAAGTGTTAGTAGCGTTAATGAGTCAAATAGAAATCCCCTAGCATAATAATCGTTTAGAATGACGAGGCAAATAAGTTGCGAATATAATGCTCTTCCCATAAGAGCGGTCTTTGCAAAAACTTTAATCTCTTCTCGCCGCAGTAAATATCTATAAGCAATTCGCTGTTTTATGCTTAATGAGCATTCGTGAGAGCGAGACGACGACCAGGACGAGTTGTTGGCACCACCGCGGATTTCCATTCCTTGAGTATCACGATTACATTTGCATTTAAGGTGCTTCAATTAGTGCACGGAGACAGCCTCGCGTAATGACGAAAAAGAAAGCCCGCACCTTACGCGAGAGAGAGAGACACCGCGTTCTATCCCTTTCTCCCGTTCCTTTTTTTAAACCGCGATCGCAATTATCTCGGTACTGGTTACCGAGCGGCAATCGCAAACGTCGATGAGCCCGTAACTTCCCCGGCACTCTTTGCTCATATCTTCAAGCTTGTTAAACCCGGTTAAGTAACGTAAAGAAATATGAACGTAGTTAAACAGTTTTGTGCGCGTTCGTTCTGTGATTCTTGGTGAAAGGTCGAGTAATCACTCGAGATATTAATTTTTTATTCTCGCTTCGTGCGATTCGCGCGTAAACAAAACCATCGTTCGTCTTGGAAAATACAGTACTGAAATGTTTACCAGGTGCAGTGACAAGTTAACAAATTAATTGTGGGTTTCTTTAATTATTGTGCTGCGAATACATTGTATGTTCCGTTATTAATTTCTTCGCGCAATTTTCGGCGAATTTCGAGCTTGTCCTTCTCTTAAATGTCCACTTTTCGAATTTATTTTATTCGAAACGAGTCGAAGAAATTGATATCTAATATCAAGTAATATTACAAAGAAATTTAACACGTACATATGTATGTTATTGTTGAATTATTAATAATTCTGCGTCGTTCTTTAAACTAATAATTCCCAAAGTTCCTCACTAATCGCTACAACCCAGGCTATTGTCCGAAAACTTAGAATCAAGTATTACATCTCGTAAAGCTCGCCGGATCTAATAAACGGCATGTAATAAAGTATCTCGAACTCCCTCTAGAATCAACAAAGTTTCATTAAAAGCGACCTAGCTTAGCCCACTACCGAGTCGCCGTAAATGAGTATTTCCCCGTGCACGTGTACGTATCTCAAATCGATTTCCATCGAATTACCGAGTCTATCTTCCGTCGAATTCAATTCTTCGGATCCTCGAATGTACTCTATACGAAAACGTAGCCGGAGTAACATGTATTTACGTCTTTCCGTGCCACTTTCCTCACACTCGAGCGGCAATGTAAGTTTACATTCGTTCGGGTGAATGCAGCGGTACCTATCGCAATCGTGTCAATATACAGTATTAATACGATACACATTTACGCATTATTCAACTCGATGTACGTGTACGTGACGATCCGAGGCTCGTGTATTCTGTTCAATTCGCAAATCTTATAACTGTAATTTATTCATTAGCCAGCCAAAGCAGTCAAAATAATTGTTTTTTTATTTTCAAATTTATAACGGTACTTTTTCTGAGATTCTCCGTTTCTAACTTATTGTTATATGTATATAATTTCATTATTTCTCTCTCTCTCTTGATTTACTTTCCCTCTTTATTCCTTTTTCTTAATTATACGTATTTGTAATTACAACTGTACCTACAAATCGATGATCTGAACGGTACGAACCTGGAACGCGATTGTATGTTCGACTAATTAAATTTTATAATACAATAATTATATTTATAATTGATTGTAAATTCCAAAACTTGTTTCAATCTCTAAGATTCTCTTCAGTTTGGTGGTCTTTAACGAAATTATATATTTTGTTAATTCGATAATTCTGGTAAAAAAATTAATTAAATTTTAGATATAAAACTTTGATTATTCGTTATCCTATTTATCGTCTCTCTCCATTAACCGTGATTTAATCTCACTACGCTATAATGTAATATTCGGATATTGACTCTTTGTGTCATTCAGTCTTTATTTACAATTCACCGTCGGGAAAAAATAATTTATAATTTTAGTTTAATTAAATTTCATTGTATTATGTAATAAAATAAACAAGTTTTACGGTCTATTGTATGTACAATTTTTAATATTTTTAATGTACACATTTTATTATATATTCGTCTATTTGAATATCCATTATGATCTCGATTTCATATTGTAACAAATAATTAATTTTCTATTCTAAGAAATTAATTATATAATTACTTAACATTCTCGAATCCACCGACTGATTTTTTAATTGTAACGTCTTCGTCTAAAAGTTATATTGTTCTTTAAATTGCATTATGTATTAAGAATACATTGTCCGTGATAAGACGAGTAATCAATATACTCTTAGTACGGAATTTTAAGAACATGATATATTCCGGAAAGAATAACTTAAAAGTATTCTTTTTTTTGTGATGCAATCCTCTTGCACCGAGATATCGATCTATCGGACGCTGTAAAGGCTATTGGAGAAAATCCTGCGTGACTAGGCGAGAGGATTTAACGACCCTCGTTTATATCGCAGCAGCCCGTAAGCGCGAGGGCGGGCTGCGATCCAATTTTTTTTTGCTTTCCCCTGTTTCGCGCTACGCTCTTCGTAATACGAGACGCCATTTCTTTCGTCTCACCCCTTACCACTTCGTACCTCTCTCAGCGGAGGGCAATTACGAATGCAAAGAGGCCAAAAAGTAACGATCGGTTAGACTTATCCGCAGGATCTATCGGCTGAAGCAACATCAAACAGTCACCTTTTAAGTTTATAATCTCTTTGTTTTCGAAAACGTATAAAGAGCCGAGAGTCTAACAACAATCTATTTGTGATCCATAAGAAATATTATGACATTAATATAATGAGATTAAGCTTAAGATCTGTATTTATAATCGCGTAGCTGCTGAAGATCACGGTTGAGACGAATTTCCAAATGTTACGGATTGATAAATTAATCTCGTGACAATTTTAGATCCACTCGGCATTTTGTTTCTCGCGGTTCAGTATAATCAATTCTTACAATTAATCTTATAATATACAGTTTACCCTTAAATGTATTGCCGATAATAAATAGAATATTCACCATAGATTTTATTATCTCTTGAAATTCCCTAAAACAATTATCAGGCTCTCGCGATTAACAATTCATAAATATAAAAGTAGATATTTCGCGTGCTTTATTCATTTGAAAAATAGAATATAAAGTGCTAGATAAAAGAATCGGAATCACACAGCGGATAAGAGTTATAAATTATCATTGGCGTCACAAGGAACGGAATATTCAGAATTCATGTCTTTACCTCATAGTACGTTGAACAATGTTCCATAGTTGATCAGTTGGTTCGGCCTTAACATTTATTTTCGTAAGATATCTACGCAAGATCACCGGGCTTTCATTCACATGGCGCTTGAACGGAAAGATAGTGCGTCTTGTCGCATTATTATTCTTCGACATTATGTGATATTCACCATAAAATAATTAACATATAGATGAAAAATTAGCACAATATGCACGATTGATTTTTACAAATCTTGTGAACATGGTGAAACGAGTTCAACAAATATTTGTTGAAGCGAATTGTTGAATCTCGCGGGCAATTTGTTTATTCGAGATATAGATCACAAAGTACGAGAATCATAAATTATTGCTAGACATTAGTGGTTTCCTTGTACTATTTTGCACTTTTTCGCATATTGATCTTTTCGCCAATATAAATGCAATTTGTCCACTATTTTTGTATCGAGAGCGTGAATTAATTTTGCGCGAAAGAATAATGCAAGTAATAGAAAGCCGTGATGTATCGACCGTTTATAATACATGTTTATAATACATTCTGTCAGATTTATTGTACATGCGACGGTAAATATCGATCTATTTTCAGATGGTTTATCTGTTAATTAGCCGTTACCTTTATTTCATCAATCAAATTACATCGCACGATATCGAGATAAAGTTTCCGATGCTATTCTTGAGATTTTCAATCAATAACAGGTGTGTACATAGCGATCGTGGAACGGGTCAATTTCTGATTTTAAACGGTATTGCAACGCGTTAAATTAATACACACTTTCGTTATTAATCCCGCATTTTATATTATACAAACGCGTATCTTAATATTAGATAATCGTAAAATATAGATTTGGCGTTCGGTGTTGGTGATTTGTTAAAACACGCATTTTGCGAGATTTATTTGATTGAAAGTAAATTAATTGAGCAAATTAATCAAGCCAATTAAACAAACCGAGATATTTATCATATTTTTGAATATAATATTTCACAGATATTTTAATTTAACTCGTATGTACAAGTTCATTTGTATTACGAGATTAACAAAATCGCTCTAATACGTAAATAACGCACTCATAGTGCGGATACTTCCAATCAATCAATCAATTATGATAAATGGCGCGTGAAATTAGTTGTATGTACAATCTACGAATTCTCTTTGGCCGTTTGATGTCGCGACTGTCGAATGGATCCTAGATTCCGCGAGATCATGCTTCTCTTACATTATTCTTCCTAACGTAACCTGATGTAATGTAACGAAATGCGCGATCGTGTACGGTTAATTTCGCAAGTGCAGTGCAAAGTGCCGCGTGGTCATACATTAATTAACCACGTTTTGTTTTAATGAACCAAATTGATTTCGTTCATTAATTAACCGCATTTTCGCGAGTGAGTATCACAGTGCCACGAAATAAGCGAAACGAAGGAACAAGAGAGGAGAAAGGGGAGGTCTGGGAAGCATCGGATGGTGGCAGAGCGCCCGCAGAAAGATGAGGTGAGCATACTCATTATTTATTTAATTACTACTTGCGGAATTAATTATTTATTAGCGTTTAGCTGGATTTTTTATTTGAATAATTCATATGCGAGAATTGGAAAAAAGAGAACACAGAGAAAGAAAGAGAGAGAGAGAGAGAGAGAGAGACAAAAGAAGATTTTCGAGATTCACGTAATTTGTTTTTATTAAATATTTTCTTATAAAACAAATAAAGAGTTTACTGCGCGAGAAAATTACTTTTTGGGGTAATTAATAAATATATAATTAATTAAAATAAAAATAAAAATAAAAATAAAATAAGAAAAATAAAATAATTAATAAATAAATAAAATAGCAGATTAATAAATAATTATTTTGAGCATTTCTATTATTTTAGATATATTTTACAGATCAACGTGGTATTACAAGTCTGCCGCTATGCGCCGTATCGGTGAGTGCTGAAATAATTTTTTATTTTATCCTAACGTAATGGATCTGTTAATATTACAAATAATGTCTCATAGATTCTTTGTGAGCAACGCGCAGGAGAACACCGTATCAATTTCATTTTACCGCGAGCGTAAAGTGAGAGAGCTTTGTTACCCTGCATTTAGAAGTGTTTTATGCGCGCGGCTTAAAACTCGTCACAAAACGCTCGTAAACCCTCTTTTTCGCGATAAGAAACGGTAAGACAGTCGCCAGAGATGGTTGCTCCCAATTAATTACGGATAATCAAAAAATAATAAATGTAGATAAATTATTAATTAATGTTGCTTTTTATGAAAGTGTTTGGCATGTATTATCAACGACCGGCGCGACCGGCTATAAAACACTTTACGAGTCGCGATTATACGTGAATTCATGCGTTTCCTAATTTATTCGAGAACAATGTAAAATATTTACAAAATTGTGAACCCAAAAAATCTCATTTCACGAAATTACAGGGGATATAATAATAGATTATAACTAATATAAATAGGATATATAATAACATAATTATATAGAAAGAGAGATTATGAATAATAATGTAATAATATAGATTATGAGTAATATATACATATATTAATTGCTTCACATCTCACTTTGGTTATATACCCGCTTTTCCTTTTTTACAAATTTTATATTTTTATAAAACAAATTTCAGACAATCTTATGCTTGATCTAAATATGAATTCAATCCTTTTTTCCACAGATTTCCATTTCTAACTAAATTATTAAATTGTATTATTGGTCATAAGTTTCAAACAGTATAACACACTTTTACTGTAGTTCTCGTACGCAAAAACAAAATATTCGGTATATTAAATATTAATTGACTATGACTACATTTACACGGCACCGGTAATCGTTGCCAGGCAGACCAATCGTAATCATTCCTCAGAAGAATGGAATAGCTGTGATTGGCCGGCCTAAGAACTACCGATGTTATAAAACCCGATGCTGCCGTGTATCAGCACTCTATGATATTATTATACTATATCTTTTATATTTTCTATTTGAACAGAGACTAATATTTCTATTTGAACAGAGATTAATATTTCAACATTTTGAAAACAGATCTTCCCAATTAGTCTTATTTGTTTGAAATTTCGTTACTCACATCCAAAGGTTAAATAGAATTAGACTAAAAGACACTTTCCAAGAGTATGCTTTTCCAAGAGCTCAAGCGTTCCGCTCGGTTATTTTTGCCAACGCTCAAACGCTTAAGGTTTTCCAATTAATCTCAGTCCAGTCGCGGGAAGCGTCCGCGTTGTTTTATCAACGACAAATAGACCGACGTTTTGACCCAAGGGTCTCTGATCGGAGCTCGAAATAATTGAAATTTAAGACGCGAAACGAGCGTACGGGCGGTGACTCTTCCTCGTCGTTGCCTCGACTCGATTCGATCCAATTAAGCGCGGCCCCGAGGGCCTCGCAGAGTGCTGTCGGGAACTTCGATTCTCTTTTCCTCCTGCTGTCCGTCTCTCTCTTTCTTCTTCCGGCACTCCTGTCTTGCGACGGAGACCTTTACCGCGTTAAGGAGGCGACATTCGAGCGTGAGCAAAAACCGGCCGAGACGACGAAATACGCCCCCTTCCTTGCATCATCCCGCGCGATACTCGTTACCTTAATTACATTCGGAACGTAAACCACGTAATCAAAGAGGACGGCCCTATTTGCTCGCGACAGGGAACATTTTTCGGGATGTAAAATGAAGTTCCGCGGGAAACGGCGCGTGACAAATTCGCTCATACGTTCCGTAGTACGTCTTCGTAAAACTCAACGTCGATATTTCGTTAGCAACGAAAGTACTTTATTATGCATATGACATTCTGTGGAAATGTCTGTCATAAAACGTATTTACTACGATACAGTAAAATAACGAATTAGTAACTTATAGTTATAAGATACCCTTCAATTCAATTATTTAATTTTATTTTAACTTTTCAACAAAATTCAATTCTCAACGTCTTTTTCACGAATATCTTTCTTTTAAAAATTCAGTTGCGAAAACTCATATGGAAAAATTATGTATGATACAATTCTTTTTTTCTTATCACTGGATAATATAGCTATTCGAAATATTTTTATTATTCTCTTTTTTGTACGATTATTACGTTATCATTTATATAATTAATTACATTTCGATAATTTTTTTTAAATAAGCTCTTTTTGAATTTTAATTATTAATAAAATTATTAATAAAAAGTTT
>VBVR01001466.1:0-30262 GCA_011638315.1 Tetramorium parvispinum | reverse complement strand
GTTTAAATTAAAATAAATAATAAATATAATTAAATATTTCTTTAATATTAATAAATACAATATTTTAAAATAATTTCCTTGCAAATATTGAAAACAACCAATTATTAGGACTAAATAAAAATTTTTTGGATAGCAAATTCTTTTATCGTGTATTCTGTATGTTTTTTTATTTACACTTAACTATAAATTGCTGTGTCACAAAGTTTGTCCCATCACAATCTCCGACTCATTTAAAATAATTGTGTTCGCCGCAGCAATTAAAAGACCTGCGCGATCATCACGAAACATATCGCGTTCGCGAAAGTTTAGAAAAAAGCGACGCGTGACATTTCTATCGATCCGTGTGCATGCAATTGCGCATGCAATTTGCATGCTCTCTGTGGTCACGACGGTCGTACGCATCCGCGACTTATCTCACGAATATCGGCGAGTATCCATCAGCGGATACGAAGGTTCGAGGATACGTGGCCATTAACATAAAAGCGGCGTATCTCGCGATCAGAACCGCGCGGCGTCCATTCATGCCGCTATTCGCTTTCGCTCGCTCGCTCGTACCTACGATATACGCGCGTCGGCTCGTATCTACGATTGGGAAACGTCACTCGGACGGAACACAGTGTGGCATCAATTTTCCTATCGTCGACCGTCCTGTCCCGGCGTACGTAGCAGCATCCCGGACGTGCCCACGCGTGCACTTCGCCGATATAAATCTTTGATTACCGGCAGGAAGAGCCCGGGCAAGAATGGCGCACGCTCGTGGGGATATACGTATATCTACACCCCGGCGTCTCGCCGCCTCCTTTTTCCCCCTTCTTTCCGCGGCCTGCAGGTTTCTTCCGTTTCTTTGAAGAACCGGCACACCGCGGTGCCTCCCGCGCTACGATAATGCGTCTCCTCGCTCTTTGCCGTCGAGAGTCTCTGGCCCTCCTGCATATCTGGATGGGTCGTTATCGATTTCAAATCATCGTGACATTAGGCGCAGCGCGGGGTCCTCCCTACGGAAAGGAATAATGTTAATTTTTCAGGAACTCCCCCCTGGTTCTCTACTCTCTTTCACTCTCTTCGCGAGCTAGATCGTCCCTGGACACTGCGCTAAGGGTACTTCAATAGTTCACATTATTCCTTGGAATAATTCATCCCTGCTTCCTGCCATTGACACGGGAAAGTGCGTGTACTGAAACGAAACGGCAAGCGCTACAAGTTGATCGAATCCGCGGATACCTCGTGTAAAAAAATTGTCGTCCATTTGTCGAGCTATCTGGAGATCCGGTGGCCCGATACGGCGACAATCGGTCCGCTGGGAAAATTGCTTTAAGCAAATTCGCCTGGCGAACTTGGCGAGCAGACTTGGCTTATTGCGATGCGAAGAACCGTGGCGAATTAATTTCGTGGAACTTGTTAGACCCCGTCGTCGCACGCGTTACCGTGTAACCGCCGCGAATTTAATTATGCGACGCACGTAAGCGAAGGAAACTTTGCTGCCGTACTTTACAATTATCATACGATTATAACTATCTTTCGCGTAATCTCTTATCGCTTCTCGATTTGAATCAGAAATTCGGGTGCGCGGCGAAGTGCACGAAAGTTTACGCCAACTTGCCGCATGCTAGTCGCTCCGTTCGTCCCTTCGCCGTTCTGCGCGTATCTCATCCGCCGGCGTTAGAGAACGCGATGCGCCGGAGATTGAGACTCTGTCATTTCGTTAATCGCCGCTGGCGGTGTCATCGCGGGAAGTTTTACCGTTTGCCCGGCGGAATAAAGGCAGCCAAGAAAATCCGCGCTTGCCCGAACGACCCTACTTTCTCGGCGTCGTTCCCTTCCAAACTGCGCGCGAGCCGTAACGAAGAAACTAGATTTACACCCTGCAACCGGTAACTCTATACGCACCCTCCTCGCGACTTCGAATTACGATGCTCTCGATTGATTCGATTCGCCTCGCACGCCGACGCCGCTTTTACGCCGCCGTCGTCACGTCTTTCTGATTACCGATGAAGACAAGAGTTCAGTGTATGATCTCGAGAGATACTCTATGAGTAACCACCCTTGGCGTGACTCATTCGTCATTTCTCCGTCTCATCCCCCATCTACGGTTCCGTCGTTGTCATGTTTCAGCGTCGACATGGGGTTCATCAGCGATTGACACCTCTTTTTTAGTGAATATAAAATAAAATTTAACGTATTCTAGTTTCTGACATCACTATGTGTGCACTGAAAAAAAATTCTGGTTAAAAACGAACGAAACAGAAAGATCTTGTAGGATTGGTTATTATAATAGATATTCTGGATATTTATAAGTTATATATAAGTTATATATAAAGTATTGAGTTCTATTTATAATAACCAGAATTTCTACACTGAAAAAAAGATTAGTTATAATAATCCAGTCTTGATAAAAATTATCAACAACCTTGGTGAAATAGTTTCAACTAAATTATATATAAATTATATAATAGTTTCAACTAAATTATCAACAACCTTGGTGAAATAGTTTCAACTAACATGTAGATCATTATGATAAAATAAAATGTTATAAAAATTAAATGTTCATAGTTGTTATTAGTATTATACTTGGTAATACTAACTAAATATTTCAAAAATTGCATTACTAAATGCATCTTATAAGTTTACCTAGAATTTTTTTTTCAGTGTATTATAATAACTAGAATATTTCATCAATCCTACAAGATTTTCTGATTCGTTCGTTTTTAACCAGAATTTCTTTCCAGTGTGTAAAAATAAGAAATAGAGAGAAAGATGCGCGATGATATAGTTTCCAACGATAAACAGCAAAAAGTTCGGGAATCGCCGTGACGCAAAGTGCCGCAGCCGGAGCAGTTCATCAAAACGAAATAAAATATTCGTCCCAAGTTGAACGGGGAATGTTTGCCCCGCACCTTATTTTTTCTTCGCGGCCCCCTGCCATTCTTACGGCCGGCGCGGCGGATGCATGTAGCGCAACGCAAACGAGTCGACTTTCCTTGCCGAGAGAACTCGCGAAAAAGTGGAAGAAGAGCGATGTATGCAAAGTGGCGCGGCCGACCTTGAAGGAAACCGAAGTTGAGCGATAAATTTTCATGCGACGCCGGCGGAGGCGCGAGGAGTCGCGGGGACCAAAGGGGATCCCGGTGTAACTTTCGAGCACGTTGATTATAATTGTGATTTATGCCGGGGACTTTGCCCCTTTCCCTCGCTCTCTCTTTCTCTCCGCCATTTACTCGTGCTCTCTTGTTCCGGCGCTCGCACACGCGATTCATTCCTTCTCATCCCTCTTATTCGCTCTTTCGTTTCTTCTGCCTCTTCGCTACTGTATCAACGGGGGCTTCGTAGATGACGTCCGATGATAGAATATGCATTGGGGTGTTATTACGGCGTATTGCCGAACTTTATGCGGTCGCTGAGGACTAACGTGCTTCGAGAGGAAGATAGAACGGTCCCTCAAGTCCGGGCGCGGCAGTCGAAGCAGTTACCGTATCGTCCGGCAATCCGCACACAATACCAGTTAAACAAGACAACTTTACATAAATTTGCATAAGACTGAGATCCCGCTAGCCGTCGTCGTTTAATAATAGAATGGTACATGTTGGCTAGATATATATGAGATTTCTCTAAACCCCCGCCTAACATGATTTTCCGGAATTGAATATTTTATTAGAAGCAATAGAATATAAAATTACTTTGGAAATTAGCAGAAATCGCCAGGAGCAAGCCGGGCGGGAGGCGTTGAACCGTTCGCATTCTCAATTCGGAAATATGGAGATGCTCAAATTTGAATTTCTATTTTTCGCCACTGCGCCGCAACTCGTTTTCCATGCATAACAACCATTTCGCCGTCCTTGAACCACACAACGGCCCTTCAGATTTTCCAGTTCGCGACTGCATGAACTACGTGCTGGATGTGAACTGCCGGGCACGCGCGAAGAATTCTTCGAGTATTTCTGAATTGAGATAGTTTCAAGAGTCACGAGAAAGTCGTAAAGCTGAAAAATCTCGTTGTTCTTTGAAATTCTGTGCCTCTTTGAGTTACATAAACGTCATAATATTATATTGCTCTCTATACTTGTGTTATTCATATGAAATAATAACATGGAACATTTATACATCTATACAAGATTTAATAACGATATACATCTGTGTGTGATTTTTATAAAAAATGTTTTGATGTTATTGGCTGTCCGACTGAAAAACGAAAACTGAAAAGTCCCGCAACAAACTTTACCGTAACCGCCGAGATTCTCATGTGTTATTGAATAGCTCCATTCCTCTACGGCCCATGACGAATGCCTTTCTTTATGTTTATTTAATCAAGATTCTCCGACAAATGTCACAGCGTTTCCCCTCTGGTCTCCAGTGTCACGATTTGATGTCCCTTCACAGTTTCGCATCCACTAGATTGGGGGGTAACGTATACTATCCCCCTATTCCCTTCTATCAGCAGTATAGAAAATTAGGGTCTGTCAAATTCATATAGAAATTATTCCGGTTGTTGTAATCTTTCTTCCAACGTCCTTCCTACACAAGTCGACAAGGCAATACAACTTGAACGCGCCGATCGAACTGTACGGTTCTTGATAGCACGCGTACCGCGCAGTCGCACTTTAAAACATTCAGTTAATGATGCGCACTAATTGCTTCGTGGCACGTCATTATGTGGCAAGGTATTTGACGTTTCTAAGGTAACGGCCTCGCTCTCGCACGAGGGTCCGAACGAACAAATATACGTTCCTGCATTTCATCCGTTCGGCAAACGTCAACCCCTCGGACCGCGCTGTCTGTCACTCCAGACTTCGGGGGTGCCAGACAACGAGCTGCGGAGCCACACGTGCGAGAGAGAGAGAGAGAGAGAGAGAGAGAGAAAGAGGGCGAGAGAATGAAACAACGGAGAGCAATGGACGGGCGGGATCGGCCGGGGAGAGCCGGGGAAAAGCCAGGATGTAGGTATTGTCTGCAGGAAATGGGACGAGGGTTGCGCAACGCGAGAGGGATGCGAGAGGAGCGAGCTCGGGCTGATAATCCCGAGAAAGAACGGCTTAGCGGCTAAGTTGTCGGGCTTATCTTGCGCTTTTTGCTCCCGATGGGAGTGAGATGCAGCCCGGGCCGTAAGTCACCACCGTTCCCTCTCTCTCGCCTCTTCTATTTTTTTTTCGAGGCGTGCATTTGAATTGAACGTCGTTAGAAAAATTATTACTCGCGCGAAAAAGTTTCATAATGAGCCGCGCCGGTCGTTACAGTCACGCGTCACGTCCGCTCGCGATATTAATAATTACGCGGAACTCGGTGCAGTTTCCGTTGAAAAAAAATCCAATGAGAAATTGTATTTTCTTTTATGTCCTCGAGGGTTACGAGAGTGCGAGGAAACTTTCCTCGTTTAGCCCTCCAATTTGTGTTGATAAACTCTCGCGTGATGCAGTTACTCCCTTTCGTTCCCTTTATCACCCCCCCCCCCGGATACACTTCTCTAATCAAATCATTCCCCTTTTCATCTAATACACGAATGTAATAAGTATCTTCGTCTTGGCAACTGACTAGGCCTATCCGCGCGATCTCGGATAGGCTAATCCGACGGGATATACAAAACAGTGTCAGGAGCTTGAAAGAAGCTTGAAATAAAACAGGAAAGAAATTCGAAGAATTACGCTATAAAATCTCCGCGCGAAATGTCTCTCGTAAAATATCCGTCATATGTAAGAGGACAGTATATACATATTTTTTTACGACCGTTCATGGAGTGAAAGAATATTTCACTCGATCTGCTTTATCGCGCGACATCAAACATTTCTCTTTCGATGATGTGTTCCTTCAAATAACCGTAGTATACCATTATATCGAGCACAACGTCTCCGCAGCTAGGCACTCGTCCAATATTGCCTACACCCGGAATATTGTCTCAATGTGGAATTTCATATCGGATACGACGAGAAGAAATCGAGGACGATTCGCGGTCCCGAAAGACACGAGGAGACAAATCACCGAATGTCGGGTCTTTTTTGCCACGATTAGATCCTGCCGCGTATTATTGCTCTGCCGATAGTTGGCTGTGGGAGGGGGAGAGGGGAGGAGAGCCGAGTAAAAAAGAGGCATCAATGAGAAATATCCGGCGGAGAGGAACGTCGCGCGGCAACGAGCGAGTCTCGGCTTGCATTTTTCAACGTCGAAACTTCTTCCTCGGCGTCGATCCCGCGGGACGCTAAACGTGAGAATCGGGAAGGAAGTCACGGAAAGAAACTCCGTCCCCCGGCGTCCCTGGATGGACGTTTACAAAGATCTCAAATCAAAAGTCTAAAATGCTTCTGAGACGCTCCGCGCGTGCTTCTATGAAAAATTTCTTCTGCGCTCGCCGGAAAATGTGGAAGCTCGCGCGCGCGCTTGCTACTCGCGCGGATAACGAATGTCGCGAGGAATGCTCGTCTAACGACGGCAAAAGCTTGGGAAAAAGTTTTGTTAATTCTTTATCGAGAGCGCGCGATGGTTTTGCGCCCCTATGAGGCCCGTGTCACAGTTTCGTCGGACTTTGAAGTCGTTAACATTGACAGGCAATTACCTGGACGTCAACCCCGTGCGCGCACACGTTTGCCGTTATTTATAAAACATGTTTAGAGAAATATAACTATGATAATGTGTGTTTTAAGTTTTGTAGAAAATAGTGTAAACTAAATACTTGCAAACTGTTAAATACTAAACTTTTTATTGACTTTTATTTGCCATTATGTAGAAGACTTAGTCGAATCATTACATCAAAGGCAGTTTATTATTTTATAACAAACTATTATTTTTAATTATTATTTAAATTTTTTTAATTTAAAAAGAGATGTATTATAGCATATTTATATTGAAAAGAAAATTTGGATAATAAAGTAGTATTGAAAAAGAGCGAAGCATTTATATTATTCTCAAAAGTAATATTTTAAATTTAAATAATAATTATTATTTAAGAATGCACAAATGTATTAATATGTTTATAAAAAAAACCATATCAATATTTCAACAAGATGAAATTAATTCAAAATAATCGACGAACTGCAGAATGAATTAATCATAGATGTGGCAAAAACCAATTGTCGATTATTCTTTAGCAGACAATGGGCACTTATCCCGTCGTTATTTTGTACCATTTTTTCGAAACACGAGCACCAACGACAAAGCATCCCATTGTCGCCCCCGCCTCCTCTCTTTTCTTGAATATAATTTCCATCCTGTACCTCAAGTACGTTCCATTCAGAGCCGACTGGCGCTTTTTTTCGAACACCTCGCTCCAGTTGCATGCGAGAGCGCATCGTGATTCGTAACGGGCATTAAAGGGGATGAAGTGGAGCCGCGCGTGACACAGATTTAGATAAAACGTGCGCTACAAGACGCATCGTGTACACGCACACACACACGTGCGTCTGGCCTATGTATGCAAGGCGGGCTTAAGCGTGGAATTATAGAATTAGAATCGGCGATCGCGATATCCCTTTATCGTGCGGCAGCACTACGCGGCTCCCGAGAGTGCGTTTTCGAGGGGATATCTTTCTCTCTCTCTCTCTCTCTCTTTTTCTCTCCCCCCCTCGCCCGGCCCCCTTCAGTCTAACCGGTCCCTCAACCCCGGGCGGTGGAGACAGAAGAGCAGAACGAGGAGACGGGCTTGCGCGCGGCCGAACGTGGTCCATGTTCCGGGTGTTCCGAGGAATAAATCCGCTCGGCGTACACGCGGCGGTCGCCAGCCACGCCGGTTAGCGCGCACACCCACGGGATTTCCATAATTTGAATTGTAAAAGTATTCGGGCGCCAATTGCAGCCACCGAATTTATGCAGCCCACCCTCGTGGGCTGCCCGTCCCGGCTACCCGGGACGATAACGCACGGCGGCCGTCCCTTAAGGCGGACTTTACACGCGGGAAATATCGACGCAGCGTGTATACTCGTCTCGCGAGTTTAAACTTGAACGCAGCCGCCTCGAATTAAGCTCTCTTCCAGCGAAGTGGTATTATCGCGGGCCGCTCGTCAAAAGTTAATTACGCGGACTCGAGACTCCGAAGCCTGCCGCCGCGTAACTGCGCGCGGTAGAAAAGTTTTGCGGCGGGCGATCCGCACGATCGTCCGCGAGCGGAAAACTGTTTCGCATTGTTTAATTATGCGATACTTTTCGAAATTATGAGAACAATTAATTCACCCTAAACCCGTGCACGTGACGTGCTCGGAGATAATTAGTACGATTTCAATTGGGAACGCGCGGCCTTTTTGCTCCTTGCGTTCTCCAGAAATGGAACGTAAATTATAATGCGTCTTTCTCGAAATGAAAATTTATGTGAACCATCCGGCCGAGAGGACCCTCCTCGAGCCCGCAGTTCATGTAAAAAAAGATCTAGTCGAGTCTATAAAAAATGATGTCGGAACGACGATGCGGGAGTGACGGGCGAAGAACGAGGAGATGCGGGTTGCGCTCGACTTTTACGTCGCTGCCTTGTCTGAGGGACAGGTGAGAACTTGGGGTCGGCACACAATGAAACGCAGAAATGTTAATTCAGGAAACGAGGAACTAAATATGATTTCATCAACGCGCATTATAAGATAACGATGTACGAAAGTAAAGTTAAGCTTCCCTTCCGAAGAAATCAATTCTGAATTGAATACAAAGGGCGAATCAGTTTCCCTGGGAAATATCTATCTCGCGGCTCGAATGCTCCTTGCATTTTAATTCCGCATCTTATCCGGCCGCGCAAACGAGCATATCGCTTTCGCACGCGTTAATCATGCACGCGAATTACACCGCGCGAGTCGTGGGTTCAACGCGTATAATGAGCCAGTGTCCGGCGGGCAAAACGAGTTAATTAATCCTCCGGAGACGGCGCGCGTCATGCGTCGCTCGATAATTATTTGCGCGTTCGCAATCTCGTGCAACGGATTATATTGTACTGCAAATCTCCTCGGGGGAATCGAAGAAGAGATACATTAATATTTCTATTGAAAACGAAATTTAGATGCTGAAGAAATATTTGATGAAAAGAATTGAAAAATTTATATCGCCCTGAAAAGTAACGTTTGCATGATTTTTTTGACATATGGGATCATTAATAAATGTCTAATCTTTGTAAAATGTTGAGTAACACATTCGCTCGCGTGCACTTCGTCGTTGTTCGCAGAGTGCAAAGTCTTTAATCAAAAAGTCAACGGAGAACGCTCTTTGGGGAGACCTCACGGTAAAAAGGATTTCATCTAATCGAGCTCATTAGTGGCACTGCCGGCCGGTAGCCGCCAAGGTGCGGGAAATAGAGTTCTACAAGCTGAGCTGCCTCCAAGCGAAAGAATGGCAGGAAATTCAATTCGGCCGAGGGCTCCGGGGAAATTCGTTTATCGTAAGAAATGTTAATTTAGTACTACGTCCGCGGTGCCGGGAAAAATTCTCTGATATTCGTGCAACGACACCGGAACCTGCCAATTGAGTCTGAGATTGCAATAACCCGCCCGAGCTTTTATGCGTCAGAATGGCAGGGGGTTACGAGTTCAATAACGTAGACATAATTATGGTCGGGAAAAAAGGATTAAGTATATTCTACCGACTTGCATTATTCATCATTTTCACTGGATCTGAAAATTTTAATTTAAAATTAATCAAA
The DNA here is from genome assembly GCA_011638315.1 of Tetramorium parvispinum. NCBI lineage: Eukaryota > Metazoa > Arthropoda > Insecta > Hymenoptera > Formicidae > Tetramorium > Tetramorium parvispinum. Next base: position 20,670 of record VBVR01001466.1, on the reverse strand, counting down.
AATGTTTGATTGCAACAAAAAGAGTCCAACCGAATAAATTAATTTGGAACCCGGCTAAATTAAAATTACATTTTTTTTCATGAAACATGTACAATAGTCCTTGCATACAAATGTATTTGCAGACAATTTTTGGTAGAACAGTAGAACTTGCAAAAAGCTCGCACAAAACCTCATGAGCACTTTAACCTATGTGTAATTAATAAGGGTAGAAACGCTGATGGGAACTCGGCGCCTAACCCTTCCCGTAATATTATCGTCTAAGCGAAATACGAGCGGTGTTAAAGGTTAACGTGCAGCGCTCGGCGCTGAGCAGCGTCCGCGTCGCCGCGCGTCGAGGCGCAGAGAGGCAATTACCCTCGTCTAATTCTAGTCGACTGGAGAGAGAGTATTCGGCCGGTAACGAACCTGTCGCGTTTCTCGTTTCCAGTCATCCGCAGAGTTGCCGTCTCTTCTTTTTCTCCCTTTTTTTTTTATTCTCGATCACAACGTGTCTTTCGCTCTACGATATAGAGATCACAGACGCGCGAGAGAAAGAGAGAGAGAGAGTGAGAGTGAGAGAGAGAGAGAGAGAGAGAGAGAGAGAAATGTGTGGAGTAATTATCCTCGAAACGGAAGCACGCACCCTAATCCTCGGAGCTCTCCTCTCTCGACGTCGGCTGGTGGTCCCAGCCAGCGCGCGCACATTAACGGCATGTGTGCCGAGTGCATGCGACGTGATTGATTCGCTCGGCGTGTGGCTAACTCAAATCAGTCGCGGTACCCATGAGAGTCACGCTCCTCTCGCTCGCACTCTCGCGATACCACATGCACCGCGATCCGGATACTTGTCGGCTTGTATCAACGGCTCGCGAAGAAGAGTCCCCTTTTTGAGAATCTCTTCGGCAAGCCGGACCACCGCGGCACGTCGCTGTGGGTCCTTGGAATCGCAAACTCGACAAAGAGATTTGTAAAACGATTTAAAGAGAGAGAGAGAGAGAAGGAAAGAGTTCTTTGCGTTCGCAGCTGCCATTAAAAGCGTCGCAATTAATGAATTTCTTTGAGGACCATTCAACCGTGCCGGAATAAAACTCTAATATCGATCGCCACTTAGTTTGTCTTTATTTAGAACCGCGTCGAAAAATTGAATGGCCAGAGATTACGACGTACATTTTCTGTTGTTTTCTCGTCATTATCATCGCTGAGCAGGAATAAAAGGAATTTCACAATTACATATGTGTGCATTAAAAACTGCTCGTTTACATTTATGACAGCGTGTTAGAAAACAAACACGTGTACTCTTTTCCAAATTGAAATAATAAGTATTATTACTGAGCGAGAGCTGACTGTTTTACGAGTTACACATGAACTCAAAGCACGTGTGCGATCCCGCCGTTTCTCCAGTTGGCGAGGAACATCCTCCCCGGCGTATGTGTCAGAAATATGGAGCTCCGAGAAAAATATGGCATGTGGCCCTCGGAGTGTAAGGTCCCTTTGTACAAGCAAACATTTCATACATCTACCGGGAATTCCCGAATAGCTCGGAATGACTCGGTCAGAGAAGCCTACGTGCATTCGATCATCGTTTGAAAAACATTTCGCGGAGAGCGACATTTAATTTGCGACATCGTTCCTGTTTACCGATTTATATCAAAACAATGAAATCCAGGGAATATATCGTATTTATCGTGCGCTCCCATCTTGTTTATTGGCAATATCAAAAAAGCAATTTACTGTGCCGCAGGATTGAAGAGCCCGGCGAGCGCGGGAGAGGACTCTCGTTTGCGTTTATAAAACTTGGAGAGATGTCTATTGGCCGTGCGTTATTAACGCGAAGAATTTTATGAAGGCCATTCCATAAAATACGGCCGTCTATATGCGGCCGCGTATGTACACGCAATATTGGATGCCCGTATAAGCGTGCTACATGGCCCGATTTGCGTCCTCCTCCTAGTCGCGCTAGGTCGAGTAGCCACGTCGCGTAATGCCGAAACGTGTGGGCGACGTTTGTGTTACTCCTCCGCTTTTGCAAAACGCCGACGTCTCTCTGGCGTTTGTCAAGCCCACGACACTCGGCATCGCGAGTTCTCTTTGTACAAACAAGCGTCTCTCTCTCTCTCTCTCTCTCTCTCTCTCTCTCTCTCTCTCTCTCTCTCTCTCTCTCCCGAGTTAGCGACTGCACAACGTTTACTCGACATCTTTGAATTCTCCCCGACTCTCCCCGGAACTCTCACGAGCGTAATTGAACGCTTAATTAATTAATGCCGTCTCCCACTAAGCGGCATCGACTGTTAACCTCACCGGAAGATCATAGATAATTAATATCTACCATTAAATTCGGGGAGACACTTTGAAGATGTTTAAATAATTAAGCCACTCTTCTCCTTTTCTCTCTCTCTCTCTCTCTCTCTCTCTCTGATGTGCTTTAAATTTAACCAATGCTTGTCACTTTTACAGAGATAAATGAGAGCGTAAAATGATTACTGAAATGGAATGCACTTTTTTTTATATATAAAATATATAATTACTTGAAAAGGTAAATCTTGCAAGCAAACATAACAAACATTGAAATATTTGATGTTTGCTTGCAAGCATTTATTAACTTATATCAAATAATAAATAAAATAAAAATAATAACAGTAAACATTATACTGAGAGAAAAATATAGTTACTTTTGGCCTCAACCATTATTTTATAATATTTCTAACAATAAATATGATTAACTATGCATCATTAGATTAACCTTAATTATCGTTAGAAATATTATAAAATTTTGGTTGAGGCTACAAGTAACTATATTTTTCTCACAATCAGTGTAAAAATTGAATATGCGATATATAATAATAGTAAATAATTATAGTATTAATTAAGTAATCAACAGCTCACGAGAATACGCGGATAAGCGATAATGTTACAAGACAATTGCCGTAGAAAGGGCAGTGCAGAATTTATGGTCACAATCAAGTAGCAAAATGGCGGCAAATCCGATAAGAGTATCTATGCAGAGCAACATTCTGCGTTTAATTAAACCGCGCGATGGTCGAGATAGCACCTTTCCAACTGTTTTGCGACGATTCTCCGGCTGTGCTCTCTAGCTAACAATAAGACAAAGCGACATGTGTTGTTCGCCGTGTGTAATGATCGGAAGAAAGTCCACTCTCGTTAAGTCGGAACGTTTCTGGTTCTTGTGCTTTTTGTCTGTCTCTTACTAATTGCCTTTCGCCGTCGCAATTTAATTTGCCGTTCGCCCTTCGTGACTCTGACAAGTTCGCCTCGGAAATCAGCCGCACGAGACGCATTCCGCAAGTTACTGACGTCGACTTCGGGATAAGGAATGTATAAAGAACACATTTTAATCCTTTATGGAATATTTTAATGAAACGTTATAAACACCGTAAATCGCGTGCGGTTCTTTTCTTGATTGATATCTTCCTCTCTTAAATTGATTTAGTTTAGTTGAAAAATACTTAATTATAATAAAAATCCTTATAATTTACATTTTTATATTTTGTAAATAAATAACTGTTATTTTGATCATGAGTTTTGTAAAATGGTAGAATATTAAATATACAAAAAACTAAAAGTTACAAAATAAAAAATTTATTTTGTATTGAATAGAAACTCTCGTTGATAAAAAGCTGAGCAAAATAAAGTTTTGTAATTATATAAAAATCAATAATTTTTTTATTAGAATAAATTTATTAGAATAACGTACACAAGGTACACAAACCATGGAAGCTAGCTCATATAGCCCATAAATTATACAAATAATTAATAACATAAATTAAACAAACGTATATAATATGTAATACCTAAAAAAAAGTAAAATCTATAAACTAATAAACATACAAGGTTTGCCATCTGTTTCGGAGTGAAACTAAACTGAATCGACTGTAAGAAAGGTGACCAAGTCGAAACAGTGAACTTCGTTATCTTCATTATCAGCAGCTGACAAAGAAATTTCTGATATTGTGTACTATTAATAAAAAAATATTTAACAATGCCGATGCGGCATAAAATACGATATTAGCTTTTATCATGTTAGCTTTTATAATAAATAAATTATATAGCAGATAACAGTTGTAACAATAACTGCAGATCGGTAGAGTCTAGACATCTCCAGGTAAAACTTCTGGCGTGTTTCATAGCAAGCTTGCCCGAGTACCATACGGACGATCTACCGACACTCACCTACTGAATTATCGACAATTTATACACGCAAAATAACACTTATATGTATAATAATATTATATTATACATATTATATTATATTATATTTTATTATATTATATTTTTCCAAACATGTGGTATCCGATTCAACATTTTCACATAGTTCTTGAAAATTTATTGCTATAAATTATTGCAAATCCTTTATTCTGATTTAGCTTGAAATTATATTTAAAACAGACAATAGAACATGAAAGTAATGATAAAATGTCTTTGTTATAGTTTTAAATTTATCAATGAATAAATTATTTACAAAACATATGACAATAATGAATTAATGACAGTCCAAGTTTTTTTTTAAGAAATGTAAAATAAAACGAAATAAATTTGAAAGAAATGATTGAAAATACTCGGAAGAAAACGATACAAGAGAAGCATTTGTACAAACATCTTGGCACGTGCTTTTGAAAAAAAGTGGAGGAAGATTAAATAGAGCACAGATCCGTGGGAAAATCGACGCCGCCGTCAAAGGAAAGCTGATCGAGATACTTTAATTAACGGGGAGTCCATCGTCAACCCAGTCAGCACGAAACGGACGACGATTTTTTTTTCTTCTTTTCCTTGAACCGAAGTCAGTACACCGTGGCGAGGAAGGGAACTTAGGAAATCAGCGTTACGGAGTAAAAGCAGCGGAGCGTGAACGGGGGGGTCCTACGACACAGGATGTACTCCTACCTTCCGTATCTCTCCTAAGACTCCGCCGCCGACCTACCGGAATATTGTCTATTCGTGGAAAGATCCGCCGACACAATGGCAACCGACGCATAAGTACGTGCGAACTGTGAGATTAGACGCAGATGCGCCTTCGGAGAAACTAATCATCGCTTTGTGACCGCCGAGAGAGATCGCGCGCGGGAAAGTCGGAGAAATAAAAATAATTGCTTATTATTATCATGATAATGCGCTACATGATAATGAGAGTTTCTGAAATGTCTTTTACATTTAATAAGATCTGAGATTTTACGAGATACAAGTGAGAGTCTAGTGCGCTAAGGCAAGGCACGAACAACGAATTGAATAGAATTAAGCGATTGCAGTAGGTTCGGCGAGATTATAATTATCTTCTGTTATTATTAAGGCTCACATCATCACTCTTTCTTTACAGTTGTATCTTTATGCAACGAACGGTTGCCCGTTATCTCCGAGTCTTTTTTTAGAACTTTTTTTTAGAACGGTGTTCGGTAAAGAAATTGTGCTGCACAATTGAAATGCAGTCCTTTGTTTGTAATTCTCATACTTTATATTATATGTCTTTGTTCTAAAATCAACTATACTAAAACAGTTCGTAGAGATTAGCTCTGCATCATATGTATAATTACATAATCCGTTATAAAGTTTATCAAGTGCTCATTTTTTTGTAACAGCAATAATACCGTAATTTGTAAATACAACAAAGATAAAATATATCAAAGCAAACTGCCGGAAGAACAAATTTATTTGTCACGTTTGTTGTCAAACTATAATTTTCAAACACGTTACCGCTAATTTGACTGTCGAAATATCACGTTGCCATAATCACAACTGAGAATCTGAAAAACTTTAGAAAATATTTAGATTACACTGAAAAATTCTGATTAAAAACGGACGAATCTTGTAGAAAATCTTGTAGGATTGATCAAATATTTTGATTATTATAATAGAAATTCTGGCTATTATAAGTTATGAAGTATTGAGTTCTATTATAATAACCAGAATTTTTATTATAATAACCAGAATATTTTATCAATCTTACAAGATTTTCTGATTCGTCCGTTTTTAAGCAGAATTTTTTTTCAGTGTATAAAAGAAGTTCGCAAAGTCTGATACAAAAAGTTCGTGTTCACTTTCGCTCGCATTTTTCAGAAAAATTGCAAATACTTACTCGGTATATTTTTATCATCGCTTTCAATCGCGTCTGTGCGCATTCGCATATAAAATTCAATGTTTTTGCTCATATTGTTTTTTTTAATTGCCATGTGCCTTATATAATTATTACAAAATAGTGATTTTCTTTTCTGTTTGCAGTTGAAGTTGTGTCGTGCTCTTCCAAAGGATCTGTGACTTGTTGAAGTGGTTAATTCTCTGACTACAACATGATCATCGATGCGTTATCAGCAGGCAGATTCAACGCCGCATTGCACGCGCGGTCGAAACAGTCTTTCTTTTGAACGACACGGTTTCCTGAGCCGTGTTGCCGGAAACGGTAAATTATTTCCTCTTAAATCACGAAGGCGAGAAGCTACTAACGCCGAGGATCAGGGACGTATTACTTAAAAATGTATAAATGTCCGCTTGGCCACATTTATGATCGTCGCACATTTTAAAAGTGTTGAATGGGATTCCACTTGTGCGTAACGATTAGTCATAAAATCCTCGATGTAACATTCGATTCAATGTACGCATTTATTTTGATAGGTTTAGCTGAAGATAACATTGTCGATCGCTTACAATATCGTTAAATCGAGTTTATGCCACTGTAAAACATTCTATCGTGTAAAACTGGTTTTACACGATAGAATGTTTTTTACAAACAAGATAAAACAGACAATTTTACTATCATAGATATATATTTGATGTAATTTTTTTCTATATAAAAAGTATTTTCCGTTAAAATAATCACACATTTTTCATCAATAACGTAATATATAATAATTATGTTTAATCTTTAATCTTTAACATTACGTTACTAAAATATTTTTATTAAAACATAAGAATAACGTAAAGTTTAATTTAATTCGATTCCTCCGATACAAATTTATTTAGAATGGCAGGCAAAAAAATTCGTCATATATTCATTTCTACCAATGTAGAGTAACTTTAATCTCGGTTTAACTGATCTTGTACCTTTTCCCAATTCTTAGAATTAGAGAAAGATAGAAAGTAAGTTAACTCAAAATTAAAGTTAATCTACATCGGCAATAGTAATTGTTGTTGTCTAGATAGCGAGAAATGGAAAAATTCAATTATCCCAAATCCGCCCCTGAAAAGAAGCATGCCGTGACAGGACCGTGCTCGAGGCACGAGCTATCGCGCGCGTCGCTTCGATTCCTCCGAGTAGCTACGCGTGAAGCAGAAGTGGAAGAATGAGGGAAAAACGGGCGAGGAGGGCGAAAGAGAGAAAGACGAGAGGCGTCGCGGGGAGGGAAGGGTTCGCTTCGTGGAGATGTGGAAAGGAACAATGACTCGCGGCACTGGCGTTTACAGGGTATAGCGAGTATCGCGGTGGGGCGAGCTCGTAATTAGTCATAGTGCGATGCGCTAACAGCGGCACTCTGCAAGAGTGAGCCTCGCTCGTTCTCGTTCGTGCCGCCGCGCGCGATGCTCTCGTCGGGGCAAATCTCAAGAGCACTCGGCTTGATCCTCTACCGGGTGATGCGCGAAATTTGCGACTCATCGCTGAAACGGTAGCGTGATTCAGTTTTGTTATAAAAGGAACCACGCGTCACCCACTATTTTCTACGGAATATTTCCGTCGGCGAGACTTCCTCCTTTTTTTACGCAAATGCAAATTTATTTCGTAGTCGAAGCTTGTGAAACTAAATTAATTGCGTCTTCGGAGAATTCAGTATTAAATAAAGTCTCAAATTTATACTCGCGAATTTTATCAATTTCTAACACGTTTGTTAGGCAATGGCTTTGTCTCTTGTGTACCATGATGTTTTATGTATCTACTTTAGTCGTGTTAATCAAAGCCGCATTGAAATTTTCAAATGTGCTGAACGGCACGCGAGCTATTATTCTTTAGAAATATCCTATCCTATTTTTGTCAGCCGCTCAATGAGCGATGTAACGCGTATAACGGGCCCGAGACACTTGCGCACAAAAGTCCTATCCGAGCCGATCTACGAGCCGCGACTAACGGATCATCGTATATCTCGTAATTAAGCTGGTATAAGTGAAGCTCACGAATCATCGCCCTCGAGTTACTGCTTAATTAGTTCGACCTCGGACGTCGTGAGGCGCGAGAGACTGGCGGCCTTTCCTGATCTGTCAGTACAAAATTATATGCAGCCATCTGTTGCGGATTGCGACAGATGATTTATCGGCTCGTAATATTATAAACGGCGCGCTAACTCCCGGCTCGCTCCGCCACATCTACCTTCTAATTTATACCCGTGTATAACTCACGTTCCCTACATTTGACGGTAAAGTCCAGCTCAAGGTACAACCCGTAAACATTTAACGCGCGCAATGGCAAATTTTAAAAACGGATATATTTGTTTCTCATACTTCGTGGACACCCCGTAGACATGCACCTGCGGCGAGAACGCGCTACCACCTCGCGGCGCGGCGTGGCGCGGCGAGGCCGGGCAAGAAGGGTTGCAAAGTCTTCCAGCGGAGCGACGCCGCGGCTTCGAAGTAAAGGGGGAGATGAGGGACAAGCACCTCTCTCGCGGAGAAAAGGAGAGACGCGAAAAGCGGCAGAGCGAAGCCGCAGGCGGCCAGCCGTGTCTCCGGCAGCGAACTCGGTCGTCGGGCAGGCGGACGGGCTCCCTCGGCAATCCGCCGCGCGCGTTAAACGCGCGCGGCCCCGGCCTCTCGCTCGCGATTCGGCGCGCGGTGCGCGGGTACCACTTTACCTGTCGCGCACACATCACGCGGCGTCGGCGAACAAACCACGGTGCGCGCCGCGGTGCGCTGACCTTTTTGCCGCGCGGCGTTTAGGGCCGCGGAAAAATCGCGTGCGCGCGGAGCGAGACGCGGCCGCAAACGAGCGAGCACGTAGCGCGCGGAGGATAATCGGACGCGCGTCGCGATCAGCCGTCGTTACGCGCGACGAGACGGCGCCGATTACACCCCGGCGCGGCGGCCAAATGACGCTCGCGCTCCACGCTACGCGGCCACGAGCGTTTTTCGCTGGATCCTCGTCGATCGTCACAGGCAATCGCCCGTCGCATCGCCTCTCACCACGAGATACGCGCGTAGCGGTTTCCGCTACGCGCGTCTCTCTCTTTCTCTTTCCCTCGCGCGCGCGTGCGATGATTCGCCGCGATGGCTCGCGGTTCCGCGCACTGAATTAGAAAATACTTAGGTTCCGCGGACTCCCATTAGCGTGTGCACGCCGCTTTTTTTCCCCCCGCGACTTAAATTCGCCGTTGCTGGCTAATAAACCGACATGGCATTAAACGAGAACGCGCGCAACCGCGTCTCCCTCGGATCCGCTCGCGCGCCGACTATGTCGACCGAATGAATCTTTCTTCGTATAAATTGTCTTACAATGTTGACCGCTTGTAATTATAGGATATTGCACTCGTAGAACGAATGCTGATGCATCTCGGAAAAAAAAAGAAGAAAAAGAAGCACGAGCCGACGCTCCGAGCCGGAAGGAAATAATAGAGAGTACAATCGTTGCGCACGCATCCGCGCGGTTTGCACGTGAAATGATAACTTATGTATTCTAGAGCCAACAATAAGTGTAAAGCAATGTTATTGAGATACGCGGATGTTTCTACGACGCTGATGTATCTCCAACGTCGCGAAGACAAGGACCCCGGCACAGGTGGAGTTCGATTGCGGTGAAATCGAAACTATCCGAGCATTAAAGTCTCCCCCCGTGCGCGAATTGCATGCTCGCGCCGCGCCACGACACCTACGGTGCCTATCGCATCGGAAATTATTGCTACGCAATAGCGCTATCGGTCTCTGAAATCTAAGAACGGTATCGTGATACAAAGTCCTTCTTTAAGTCCCTCCCGCCGTCAAGGGAAAAAGCAACTGCAGCGAGAGAGAGGCCAGACGAACTACCTTTAGATTGCCTCAACGCAGTTGTGAGTATTATCAGCGGTTATAAGTACTATCTCTAGGATCATCAATCGAAGGGCCCGGGAGAAAAAGAGAGAAAAAGAGAGGAGCCGGTTTGCTGACAAGATTAAGATATGCCGCGGCCTAGGGCATCATTATTTGTAAGGGGCGGTCCCGTGGCTGTTTAAAGCGCGAATGGAGAAAAGGCGGCGATGTTAAAAACGAGGGAAAAAGAGCGCTAATTGAAAAACATCTTCCAGACTGAATTTTATGAGGCCGAGATATCGGGAATCGATCAATATTATACGTCTATATTATTTTATCTATGTATACATATATATAATTACATTAATTGCAAGGGATCTCGTTTCTTTCCTCTTATTGTTTATTATGCATAAAATTGATACGTGATTCCTATTATTTCGTAAACATTTTGGTCCAAGAGATTTTTATAAAACTTATAATTCCGGCAGGATCTGCGGATGACTCGATGTCAAAATAAAACGATTTCTCCCGCTTCCCCTCCCCGCCTTCAATCTGCAGCTGCGGGCTTCACCTGCGAAACAGTTTGTTGTCTGCGAACCACCGGCACTGTAAGCAGTAACTGTTGAAGCGAGCCGAGCAGCGCGCCATCATCCAACACCTGTTACACAAAGGTTCTTGTTGAGTTAGTTATACCATCGACTATCGAGTGACGATCACACAAAACATTGATGTCAAAATATACTGTGCGTAATTCCTCATAATTATTTCGATGATAGATATTAATAAATCAATATAAAAGTATGTAATCCTGCATCAAGCAATATAACATGTGTTATTGCCATTTTTTAAATAATAAATTCTTATCCTACATATTATAAATTTAAAAAAAGAATTCTGTTAATGTGTAGAGCTTATTTGTTATTTGTTTATTTGTTTTCAGAATCCTCCAATCCTTTGATTTCATTATCAAATATTAAAAGATCAAATTTAAATCAATTTCTTAAGTTAAGTAAAAATTAATATTTTATCATTCTTAACTGCCACGTGTCAAAACTATTATTTCAATACAAAACATATACATAACAATAGTTAACATGTTGTTATTTCATTGTTTTAGTTAAATTAACGACATATTGAACAATGGCGACCTAAAGAATGGTTAAAAATGACTTTTAAATTTTGACATTATGCGTTGAGTTGCCTCAAGTTCATACAAGATATATTTAATAGTTTATATTAATAATACTACTATACAGAATTTTTGTCTAATCAATTTCGGTAAAAGTTCGGTCATCGAAGCCGCGATAGCTTCGGTGGTGATGGTACGGTATGTTTATCGCGTGTATTCGAGAGGAGGGGGGGGAAGAGTACACGCGCACGTAGGGTCAGGGCCAGGAACCAGCACACGATAGCCGACTTCCGTCTGCCCGTAGAGTCGACAAAGAGGAATCCGTAATGCGGCGGAAATGTTATTTTCACAGGGGTGGTCGCGGTGGTAACCGTCACCGTAGGTGCTCATACGAAGAAAAATATTCCGCGAAGTGCACGGAGAGAGGAGCGTCGCTCATTCATTTGTTCCGTTAAGCAGAAGAGTTATTTTTCGCGTCGCTTGAAATCATTTCGAGTCCACCACACGACGACTGCTCTATCCTCGCAGGGTCGCACCTACGCAGACCTCCATCGTCAATTCCTCGTGGTCGTCGAGAACCGAGATAACGATATTATCGCCGAAGTTTCACAATGAAGCGTTTAACATTCACAGCATTTATCATCGCGCCGTGCAATTTGACGGCGCGATCTCGGGGAATTTTTATACTCCGCGATGAAAGGCGGCGGTTGTAAAGAACTCGAAACTGAGGTCGCAATTTTACGACGTAACGTCGTCGTACCGTTACGAGTTCTGGGGCGTTTTCGGTACACGCCGCGATGCTAGATACGAGATAGCGATCATACGCTTCTCGCGAGTCAGGGAAACCAGTTTTTCGTGTAATATCTGTCAGGAATAACGAGTGAGGTGACGTGAACTCGCAAAGACAAGTCGTATCTCTGCTTTCCTTCCTCTTCGTATGTATTTCTGTCGTGTTCTGTCGTAATAGATCTTAATGCTTTACTGGCCGTAATGTAGTAGTTTTACTTTGTAAGTGGACATAGTTCTAGGTACTACGGTTTGTTTTCATCTTTCAAAATAAAAAATCGTAGTATTACGTCATCAGTTACAAGAAGATTAAAATTATTTTGCAGCCGATATCTCAGCGACGAGTCACATTATTCCTAAGAGGGGAAAATTTATATTTTCTGCCACTTTCTGCGAACACTATCAGTACCCACATGACGGCCCTACATGGTTAATACAGTGCGGGACATGGATAAAAGCAGGCGGACCAGCCGAGTTTGTTATAACGGTACTCGTCATAAAAGTGATCTCTAGGTAACGTCGTGAGAAATTTTTTCAAAACATCTATCACATTAGAGAAGCCTGTCATGAAGACATTTATATCATATATACATTTCATGATTGATTAATACCATGATTAAAACCTAATATGTAATAATTATATTCTATAATATATTTTATCATTGAAATTAACGGCAACTTTAAATCAATTTATTGTTAACTTTTTCTCAGATGCATCTCTCCCTAGTATATTTTATTATATATATGTGTATATAATAAAATTAGAAAGAAATTAAATTTAATATCATTCTAAATCTTTCTCTCTTTCTCTTTGGATTTTATATCTAAGAATATATTGAAATGATCCTGAAATGTGATAAATATCAAAGTTAGACATCATTAAGATATGTTAATCTCTTCAACTTCTGCATTTGATAAGAAATCGCAATAAAATTATGACATCAAACATTTCATTCGCGCGCGTAATCCGACCTTGATAAATACAACATTGCTTCAAGAATACAGAGCTTTCGTCGTGCTTCTTCTCTCGATGAAAACCAGTTTATCATGAAAAGCGTCTACGAGTATTCCAAGACGGCGTCTCCAAGGCGCGAAGACTCCAAGTTCCGTTCAGTCGAAATTTTATTTATAACGTCGCCAAAAATCGCATCGTCGTTAAGAAGCATATGGCCGGATCAGTCAGGGCCCGCCGATTACGGCTCGCACCTGTCGCAGATTGGCGGTACTTACCGCCTCGTGCGCTATGTCTTCCTGCTTTGGCGCACCGCCAAAGCCGCTTCGTCGTCAAGGGAATTAGTCCCGTATTTATACGAAATGTTCATTGCATACCCAACAAAATTAGACAGCGACTAAACGTCCCTGTCTGACTCTGCTTATGTGATCTGCAAGTCAAATAAATGTAGCGCAAAACCGCAATTGAATGACAGAATACCAACACGAATTCTCTGCAATGAAGCGAAAATAAAAAAATGATTAAATTATGATTGAAAGGTGAATTTTGTAATCATATTCTCGTCATTTTGGCATTAATATGACTACTTGTTCTACTTGGGTTATAGTAGAACTCAATACTTTATAACTTATAATAACCATAATTCCTATTATAATAACCTACCTAAGATTTTCTGATTCGTCCGTTTTTAAACCTTTGCCCAGAGGCAATAGTACATATATGTATGTACCATCTACTTTAATTCCTTTCGTTTTTTGCGTATAACTTGTAGTGAAGTATGTTTTGAATCAAAAATCTATGTAATATAGTTTTTTTATACTTCTAAATAGTTTATTAACATATTATTACATAAAAATTAGCTAATAATTTATATTGTATTATTAGCTAATTTAATAATTATTAATAAACAAAGTACAATGAGAAAACGCACATTTTTCAAATTAAAATCGGTCATTCAAAAATTTGCAGGTAAAGCTATGCCAGAAAATATAATTTTTTTTTGTTTTTGATATCGTTAATTATAAATCTAAGGACAATTTTATAACATTCAAAATTGTAGATCCAATATGCCGGATGAGATTTCCAAAAAATTCGTATTTTGTTCCACTATTGAAGTTGACAACTGCTTTGAAAAATATCATCAGGAATCATAAACGCAGACAACTGATAGTATGATAGACTGCAAAGAAAAATGTTTTGAGATACACTTAATAAAAGCTTAAAAATTTTTTTAAAAACTTGAAAAAATTTTTAATCGATTTAAAATAACCAACTCATCAACCTAGCTTTTGTGACTCTAGAATCGTAATCAGCGCCATAACAAATCCCCATATATGTATTTTATGTAAATCGAACAGAGAACCTTGAATTTAGTCAAAAATAGCCGCCATATTGGAGCTGCCATTTTGAATTTTACAATTCTGATTGTAGATTTGTAATCGGTGACCCCGAAAATCTTAAGAACTATCATGATCTTTATGATTGCTTGGCTACAAAAATGTGCCCCTGAAAGGGTTAAGCAGAATTTTTTTTCATCGCACTTATAATACAGACTTGTTATTCTTCCGGTTAACGACATATGTGACATGCAATGGCCTTGGCTGGCGGCTCGAAAGTAGACGATTATGCGGATATGAAAGTGCGTTTCATCCAAGATAACGCGTTATGGGAGAGGTCGTTAGGCAGGCGAAATCCGAGTACCAAGCGAGATGGTCCACTCTCGCGGTCTCGGAGTCTGCGTGGGCGACACAGTGTGCTCGGAGTGCCTTATAGTATTCAAGCGGAATGCAATGGTAGGGACTTTAACGCTCGCTGCTAACGACGCCGATCTTAGGTCATGGTCAAAAGTAGCCTTACGATTGCGGTGGTTTCATCGAAGATACCGTAGGAAAGGAGCGTTCGTCTGTACGTGGCCACGTACATGGCTCGCCGGCGATTCGTAGGATTCGCGTGGGCGGTATTGTTGGATTGTTCTCATGGAAACGTGGCAAACGCGATAATGATCCGTAAAGTCCCTAAAGCAATAACGCGAACGAACGAATGTGAACAACGCTCGCGTACGTTTATCCGAATAGGATTGGCACCAAGAGACCAGCCCAGCTGGATTTTTAGAGCTCAGAAAATTGCTATGAGCTTCGAAATACTAATAAATCACTGAGAAAATACAAAAGGCGATAAAGCGAAACACTGACATTGGAATGTAGAATGCTCTGATGAAATGAGAAACCACACGTAATTAGAAACTCCTTTAAGTTGAGTTTAATTGCATTTCTGTCGAAAGTGTGAGAATTTTTCAAGACGTCCGATTTATTTCTCCGTACGATCGTTCGACTCTCCCATTCCGTTTGGCTCCTCAACGATTATCAATCCCGAAGAGAAGTCGAGGGTAGCATTCCTCCACGGAAGAGACGGCCGAGCGCACCGGCCGACACCGCGGTGCATGCTCGCGCGCCTAGATTTAAGCGCCGCGGTTTAGAACGGGGCGCCGGAGGAATTCGCGTCCCAACCATCTGTTCTCGGCAGCGGCAGACTCTAGTGGTTAGATGCTCCCTCTTTCTCGTCCACGGGGCCGGCGTTACGGTGCTGAATGTCCGGTTAATGCACCTGCGTAGTCCGCGGCTCGCGAGCGGAACACCGTGAAGCGAAGCGGGAAGCCGCGCGCGTGAAGGAAGGAAGGGAGAACGGAACGCGCGCGCGCGCGCGCGCGGCGGGGACAATCGCCAACGATTCTGTCCAGCAGCTACCGCTGACGAGAGGAAGAGGACGACCAGGTGGGACCAGGAAGACAGATAATGAAGAAGTCGACCACGTGGATGGGTCACCGCGATTCCACCGCGAGTGGGAGGAACGTAGAAAACCAGCCGCGGAACACGATACGCAAATATTAGCAATTTCTCTTTACCGTCGCGTTATAGACTGCTTGGCTCGATTGATCTTTGTCGCTTTGTTGATCTTGAGCTTCTATATTTAGCAAATGAAAGCGATAAATTTTTAATGAGCTGGCAGATCTGATTTCTCAGCATCTACCCGCGAGATTGAAAATGTAACACGAAGAAAACATACTGAGAGAAAAGTATAGTTACTTCTGGCCACAACCACAATTTTATAATATTTTTAATGATAATTATGGTTAACATAATAATGCATATAGTTAATCGTATTTATTGCTAGAAATATTATAAAATGAGGCCAAAAGTAACTATATTTTTCTCTCAGTGCAGAACGTGAGTTATATTTTTAAATTTTTTTCTGTTTTATATTACCGGCATCAAACTTTCCGGATTTAGATAGTTTCCGATTATTACTGCCAAACATATTTTCAGAGAAATTTAGCGCACATTAAACAATGGTGTAAAACACGTAAGTATAAATAAAATAGAAATAAAGTTTGTGAGCGAAATTTCAATCAAGATGGAACGGTAAGGAATTTTAGCGAATCTGAGAATCACCGTCGAGCAAGAAGAGAGATCTCTATTTAAATCGTCTTTTTGCTCAATCGGGAAGAAAAAGATAGAGACGCATTTTAATTTTGCTCTCTGTCTTTCAGTATTTTTCCTCTCTCGTCCCCTTTCCCTCCAACTCTCCACCAATTCATAAAATCCCTGAAGCGAGCCTAAGCGCTCCACTAACTCTACCGACGAGTCGCTGACCTCAGGACTCAGCCGTGCGCATCAGCTGCATTTCTCCTCTTGCACATAGACCAGTTGCGCCGTGCGATGGTCATGGTAATTCAGAAGAACCATGGTGCATCGATAGGCACTGGACGAGGGAATGTTCGCGGAAGATACAAAAAGGAAGGAGACAATTGATGTCAAGTACATTGTTTGAACACAACGAATATATTATCAGTTAGAAAAATAAAAAATAACGTATGTCTATTTTGATATATTTAATATAAATGATGATCGAAAGATTCCAAGTCTCAAACTTTGTGTAAAGGTAAGAAAAATACAGAACATTGAAAGAGTGACTCAAAAATTCGCCCGTTCTTGGTCCCTCAATTTTTTAAATCGTATGCCAAATGTTATCTTATAATAAGATATGAATCTTTGTAAATGTTTATCTTGAGGTGACAATTAGTTTCTGCAATAGAAAGGGTCAAAGTCCATCAGCGATAAAGCTTATGTTCTTCAAAGCACAATGTTTTTGACACTATGAAAACTCAAAATAACATGGTTTTTTTGGTCGCTAATTAATCGAGTTTGAAGTCAATGAGAAATTCAAAATGACTGGATCCAATATAGCAAACTGTTCATGAAAAAAATGGCTTCTTTATTTTGAGCCATTAAATCAAACATCATAATAATTGAATATATTTTTGAGATGAGGTCCGCTATATTGAATCAATCATTTTGAATTTCTCTTTTGAAGAAATTTGACTTTAGATTCATAATTAGCGATCCAAAAAACCTTAGAATATGTTATCTTGAGTTTTCAAAATATCGAAAACACTGTGCTTTGAAGAATATAAGTTGATATCGCTGATGAACTTTGACACTTTCTATCTCAGAAACCAATTGTCACCTCAAGATAAAAAGTTACAAGGATTCATACCTCATTATAAGGTAACATTTAGCATACGATTTAGTTAAAAAATCGAGACACCAAAAACGGGCTAAGAAAAGTGGCCTTTTTTGAGTCATTCTTTATTTAACACTAAACCTACCAATATCTCATGTTTCTACCGTGACCGGTCAGATGATCGGTTCTGATGATAGGTAAAACAGGCTACATATATTTTTCAGAAGAAAAGAAACAAGAGGAGAAGTAAAAAAGAAATATTGAAAAATTCATAGTATGTATATTATAAGAAAATTCGTAAAGTTAAATGGCGATGTGATAATGTTGTATGTAGAAAACTGTATACAAAAGTTTAAAAACAGTCATTTGACCGGGTTAACCGGGTAAACCTTGGTAGGTTTAAATACTATAAGCAAACATTCTAAAAGTCACAAAAGACACTTATTTCGATTCTGTGGCTCGGAGACATGAATTTCTGTCAAAGTTATATTATTCCATTATTTATCATCATTTATTAGATATTTTCTGTACAAGTAAACAATGATACTCGGTCAAGTGATATCGATTTAATGGTGGTACCGAGTAATCGGTCTTCTTCCAAAAATAATTTTTGGAAGAAGACCGTATCGTAATATTAACAGATAAGTAGCCAATTATACAAACGAAAGCAAATAACTCTGAATGGAGACATAGTTCTCACGCGAATTGCACTCCATTTGCATTCAATTATCGATTAATGAATATAATACTCTTAGTTACAAGTTTGTTTTTTCTTTGTCTCGGCTTACAATATTTTTTACCAACTAAATACTTTATGCGCTAAATATATCATTTGTATGTGACTATATCTGGCAAGCAGATTCGTCTCGCCTTCACTGTTAAACTCGTAGTATTAAATTATACTCAATTTGAATCATTTTTAACTATTCCATAGATCGCTACTGCTCTTACTCAATATTTCATTAATTTTGACTAAAAAGAAAGTAAAATTTTGACCAAAATGGAAGTTAAATTAAATAAATTAACAACTTATTGAGTAAGCCTTACTCAATATGGCACTAATTTTATCTCATTGTTTTAGTCAAATTCCGAATATTGAATAGGAGCAGTGGTAACTCATAGGAGTTTACAGTGTTACACATTCAATCTTAATCAATTATAATATATACTATTTCGAATGTTTAGAGAACTATGGCAGGCTATGGAATTTACACTTTGAAATAGTTTGAAAAATTAATACCTTCACATAGACAAATGTTCTAATTCCAAAGTCTTTATTTCTGTTACAATGTTACAAATACAGAGTAAAGGCCATAGCAAAGACTTTTGCATCGCACAAGAAAATCAACCTATCAGAGTCCTTCATTTTTCTCTTCAGGGTGGAAATGAAGAACTCTGATTGGTCAATTTCCTTATGCGTTATGCAAAGTCTGTGCTGCGGTCTTAAATCTCTTTACGACTCTCGTTCGAACCCTCGCAAACCGAAACCGAGTCTCGTTTATATAGGTATCTCGTTATATTCTTCAGAAGAAACGAAAAATACATCTCGATAATAGATGTTTGTTCCTGGTAACGAAATGTCGGGTTTCAAGCAACGGAATGTCATCGGATACATGATAACGTTTATCTATAATATTGTCTATTCAATATAACATGAAATTTTTTAATCGGAGAAGAATCTTACGTTGTTTAACTTTTGCAGCGGTCGTCGTGGAAAGATCTGCGATTACAGCCGCAGGTATTTATTCCACAACAGGTATTTATATTCTGGAACATTGCGCTGGTCGGCCTACGTCATTAAGAAATATAAACCACACGTTCCCGAGGTAATTATTGCCGGTATAATATTTAGTAAAATTCACAAGTGGAATGGCTGCGTGTTCGTCGCGTCGCGGCTTTGTTCGGCGGAAGAATAGAGAAAACAGTATAATGTCGCACTGTAACGACGCTTAATGATGACTT
Organism: Tetramorium parvispinum; assembly: GCA_011638315.1. Lineage (NCBI taxonomy): Eukaryota > Metazoa > Arthropoda > Insecta > Hymenoptera > Formicidae > Tetramorium > Tetramorium parvispinum. The sequence continues at coordinate 1,411 of VBVR01001466.1, read as the reverse complement.
TTTTTGAATGAAATAATGCGTCCGTGGGACAATGCGTAAACGACGGCGGGGCATCTTCCTTCGTCGAATAGACATGCCAAGATGATCGTGTTTAGAAAGACAGGAGAAAAAAATGAAGGATTGCCCGTCGTAATTCGCGTTCATTATGATTCTCGTATGATTTCTAGAGGTTCTTGGCTCGCAGAAGCCGCCGTGTAAATTCTATCAAAGTCTATCTTGCTCTACACTAGGATACGGTCACGGGCCCCACTCCGGCGCAACTACACGTGAAAAGTCACGCTCTGCTGGATCCAGGTATAGTTAGTATCCGATATACCGGGTGGTCAGTTTCGTTGATCCAAGGCCCGACTGCGATTTTTGCCCAATTACGTCCGACCGACCACTTTGACCGACAATTCGAGATTTGTTCCGCCTCGGAAAGTATCGCCTCGGCATTTTTCTCACGTGTTCGTGTGCCACTGAAAGGGGTTGCGGTACGCGCACGGAGGTAGTAGCGTGTGATAAAGAGGATGCGTGTATCCTCGGAGCGGCGTATCGCCAACGGCTATTGTTCATTTCCCGCGAGTCTCGATTCGTTGGAAAAATCAGGCCCGTCTGGCCGCAATCGCGCGGTCGGGGATTTTATTGCCCCGTGCAAGTATATACTTGCCCGCGCGAACGTTATTAAATAAACCGTGAAAACTCATTCCCATGACGCGCATGTAATCAGCGTGTAAACTACGTATTACGATTCGGCGCGCGTATAAAATCGTCAGCGGGGAGAGATTACCCGCTAATATTAATATAACCGTGAATGATATTAAATTCCCATTAAATGCCTCTGGAATCGAGAGTCATTCCTATATATTTCTTTCGCAAACACGTCTGAAGAAGTCTTCCTATCTCGCACCTGCGACTGGCGCGCGTCCTGTTCAAGGAAAAGCATCGAGACAATGCTTCTTTCGCGTGGTTGTTACACGCGCGGTCGTTACGGCTCAATCCGGAGTCAACGCACTCCTCTCCGCTTGCGTAAGCCGAAATCGCTAATGATTACATCATTAATCGCGCGCGTGGACGCGGGACTCTCGATCGCCGCCGCTGCGACGGCGATAACCGGAAAGAGCGACGACCAGGGTCTTCTACCGTCTCTTCTTCTGGATCACTCTGTACGTATGTATCCCGTACACAACGTAGAAAGAACGAGAGAGAGAGAGAGAGAGAGAGAGAGAGAGAGAGAGCGAGCGAGCGAAAGAAAGAGAGCTGTTGCGGCACAGGCTTTGCCGTGTGCTGTTGGCCTATTCGCTCATTCCGAGCTGAGTCACACGCAGCGCGCACCAGGTCTCTCCTCGCCGCTCCCACCCTCTTCCTCCCTGTCCCACCACAAGGCACCACGTTTCCCTCCAGGCCCCGCGTGGTCCCCACACTCTCCCCC
>VBVR01001465.1:0-30261 GCA_011638315.1 Tetramorium parvispinum | reverse complement strand
TATTAGAATTTATTTTAGGCGTCAATTTTTTAAAAATTGTTATATGTTGCAATAATTAAATTTAGAATTAATGATTTTTTAAATTAGATTTAGACTTATTACATAATATATTATACATTATATTTTAAAATTAAAATGATGCTAAAATTTTTCTGCATGCGTTCCTATCTGGGCAGTTAAAGAATTTCAGGGTAAATGGTACAAAAAAGATATATATGTACATACATGTATGATGTCGGGAGATGACTAAACTAATCCCGACGCGTGCTTCCTTCTGTGATTGTTCCCAGGTGGAAGAGGACTGGAAATACGTCGCGATGGTGCTCGACCGCATCTTCCTTTGGATCTTCACGCTGACCTGCCTGTTCGGCTCGGCGTTTATTATCTTTCAGGCGCCAGGTTTGTACGACACCACGAAGCCGATCGACATCAAGTACAGCAAGATCGCCAAGAAGAAGATGATGCTGTTGGGAATGGGTCCCGAGGAGGATTAGTCGACGATCCCGCGCGGCCCGGTGCCGCGTCCACAACGGCGGCCGAATTATCGCTGGTGTCATCGACGGCGTCATCTGCGTCGTCACCGTCGCCATCGTTACCATTGCCATCGTCGTCGTCGCCGGCGCCGTCGCCGTCGCCGTTGCCATCGCCGTCACCATCGCCATCGCCATCGCTGTTGTCATCGCCACCGTCGCCACCGTCGTCGTCGCCGTTCCTCACGGCCGCCCATCATCGAAACTGCCGATTTTTGCGTCGACGTGGAAGAGGAGCCCTCTCTCGATCGCCAGTGCCAGAGACACGCGGTCCCGGACGACTCCAAGGATGGATATGCAAGTGAGGGGGATGCGATGGGACAAGCGGGTCACGAACGAGTGGCCCTTCCGGGGTAAATCCGCGGAAGCGGATTACCGTTTTCCCTTCTCGAGGAGGGCGGATCGGTTGAACTTTAGTCCGACTACCCTTTGGGATGGAGATAAGGGCGTGCGACTGCATGAGAGTAGTAGAGCGAGCTTTCGTGTCAGAATGAGACAGCGAAAACGCGCATCCGTACGCGTGTGTCTGTATGCGTGAGACAAAAATAGAGCGTGAAAGGGAACGAAAGGAAGAGGTCGGGAGAAAGAGAGAAAGAGAGAGAGAGAGAGAGAGAGAGAGAAAGAAAGAGAATGACAGAGAAAGCGAGCGAGGTAGAACGAGAGGTTGAGCGAGAGAGAGGTGAAAAAGTGCCAAATACGCGAAAAACACGCGCACCGTATTTTTGTAAATCTGGTTTCATACGTAAGGCTAGAGTCGTGCGGCGATACGTCGAACTGTCCGAACTGCCCATTTTATATAAGAAGAGTTTATAGGAGGATGCGTTACACACCGAGGTAACATACACGCATTCACACTATACATACGTATACATTGCACACGTTTGGCATAAATACATATTACTTACATACATGTACCAGGCACCAACGTCAACCCCCGTACGCGGCATATTTATATATTTACACGTGTTTGGGGAAGATACGCGCGTCCATTTTTTCGGGGCATACCGCGGGGCATCTCAGCGCGAAGGACCTTTTTCACGCGCGTATTCGTGTTGACACGGCGAAGGGGAATCTCTTTAAGGGAATCTGAGAAAGTCCCCATCACCTTTTCTCAACAGATTTCTGCTATCGGTTTTTTTTTATCTACATTCAAACCTAGTCTGCTTTCAAAATTATACCACTACATTTTTGTCTGACAAAAATAGAAGGAGAATTTATGAAATTTGCCGATCTCCTCCATTTATGAAATCGATCGTCTCCTCGTCGAATCATCGGCGTTTTTCTCTCGGGAGGGATAACGATCGCCACTTGATACCGATGTACCGTTATACATGAGAATGATCCGACATTCGAGTAATTTAGACGAGCGGCCAATTATCGAAGCAAATTATCCAGTTGATCGATTATTCCGACGTATCGAGTGGCTTGGACAGCATTCAAGCGCCTGACGAGAGCGGCATGACTACCGAGAATAATTGATTGGCAAAATAATTTGCGCGTAGCGCGTCCACTCACCGACTTGTCCCATAATTAATACCATTGATTAATGGCGATCTCTGAATAGATCGTATTCTGGACGCTCACCTTTGCCGTGTAACGCGCGTCATCCGTGGATAAGAAGGAGGGGGGGAGGGAATGATAGGAGGCCAGAGGAAAATCGCGCGAGGAACAAGCGTAAATATCGAGCAACAATCTTGCGAACAACTGCCAATTTTACACGCGGTCGCTACCTAATCTATTTAGCCATCTTGTAAGGGCAACGACGGCGGGGTAAGTAGCGTCGGTGGGATAAAGGAAGGGGTGGAATGAAATAGGATGGATAATGACGACAGGTACGTTGAGCATGCCAAAAAGTGATTTCAGACACGAGCCAGCTCACCCATGTGCCGGAAGGATCGAAAGATTCGTTGCCTTTTTCGTGGATCTTTTTAATTCTCGAGACAAAGAACATATTTTATTTTATTCAATTGTCACCGATTATTCAATATTTACGCGTCCATGAGATAAATTTCATAATTACAGTCTCGTAAATTACAATTATTTTATAATTACGATTTTGTAACCTTATCGAAATTTAAATACGCGACAATGACTCACGATTGACCGAATAAATAATCACGTCGCAGATGAATAATCGAAATAGTCGCAATTGCGCGGAATAAAGATTAGCGCCGTCGATTTGTGGATACGATATCGATATTTATTTCGGACTGTTGAAGATTCTCCTGCTAACGAATGCACAGATATTTTCCGATAATAGTTATTATTTCAGCCAAGCAATCCACGATTATTAATTTGCATTGTTAAAACAAATCGTCGAAGCGCAACGAACACAATTAATTATTAATCACAATGTTGAAGAAGCGGCGGATTCTCAAAAAAAAAAGATGCGAATTAAAGATACGGTCGTGCATGCGACAACGCCGTTTATTAATTATCCCCGTACATTTATCGTCATAAAAACGGAAAGAGTTCCATTTTACTCGTATATTATAGAGCACGGGGGGTTGAAGCTGGCTCGTCCGGAGCCACGAACGTCAGTCGTGGGATCGTAATTCACCATTAATCTCTTCTTCGGCTTCCTCTCCTCGATCGCGGCTGCATCATCGATCGCGGTGGTCTGCGTGTAATTTCTTCTTTTTGCCGCGTGTACACCCGCGGATCAATACAGACCACGTACTCGCGAAAAGACGAGAGGAAGGAAGAGAGAAAGAGGAACACATCCAGACGAGATGAGGGACGCAGGAAGGCTTTCGACGTGTACGTGTATGTGTCTGCGCGTCTGCGTGTATGTTTTTGCGTGTATGGGTGTATGTGCTCACATCGTCGTGATCGGTCGACGTAATCTCGTCGAGAGCGTTCCAACGTCTCTCACGGAAAGGGATGCAGGGGGGAAAGAAGAGAGAGAGTGTTAACAGGAGTCGAAATGACGCGGTGGGAAACGCGAAATACGAGAAGGATACACCTATCCACCAGGGGCAGGCAGGGATGAGAACGGGAGCAGAAGTTAAAGATGACACGGTTTCGGATAGTTTTCCCGCCGGAGAGAGACGAGAGGGAAAAGAAGAGCGAGGAGAGACTCCGGGGGGAGAAAGCGGAGATGGCAGGAGCGGGAGAAACGGGGAAGAAGAGACACAGGACGTAATTAGGGCCGCTGGAGATTAAACACACACGAGCGACCGCGCGCGGATACACACATATATATACACACACACACACGTGAAATATACACGGTACACACGCCACGCGCCCACGCACGCGCTTGACACATACTCCGTAGGTACACGGAAGGACGCACTCTGTCTATACATGTATACACACAAATATACATACATACATAAATACATCCATACATAAATACGTGCGTACGCGCATACGTACGTGCACATTGTTTATACGCCGAGACGAAAAGCGAGAGGGAGGCGAGGGCCGAAGGGGGCTGTAGGGCGCTCTCGCATGGCCCTCGCCGGCGATATAATAATCAATTTATTTGCTCACATAAAGGTAACGGTATAATATATTTCATATATGTGCATAATAGGTGTATAAAGCGAGAGAGAAAGAGAGAGATATTAATTACACTAATTGATTAATTGTACAATCCGCGAGGAAGAAAAAGGAGGCAGCTGAGAAAGAACATTCTAGGGGGACATTCCAGTCGCCGGGCCGCGTGAGGGGCGGTGGGCGATGCTGTTGACGATGTTTGTGACAGGTAGAACATGAGGTTTGGTGTTGCTGTCGCGTATATGGATCGTCAGATAGGAGATCAAGATACACGTGTCCTAGTGCGGAAACGTGAAAGGGGACGGAGGGGCGGGGGGAGTTAGGCGAATCGATCGAAGGAGTCGGATTAGCGCGCTGGGACTCTCCCGTGACAGCGAGAGGACAGCTCGCGAGGACAGGACAAAGTGACGAGAAGGGGGCAGGGGGAGGGAGAGCGAGGGACGAGGAAGCGGAGGTGGCAGCGATAAGGAGATAAAGGGCCGAGAAGGTGCGAAAGAGCTCCGATAATCATCGCGTCAGTTCTTACCGATCGCCGAGGGGATTGACTTCTCCCCCGTGGAAGCCAGGCTACCTTGGCAATTAATTAACGGAGCAACGTGGGACGAGGACAGCCGTCGACGAGATGGACGAAACGCCGAATGCCACGCGCGCGTTGTACGTGCGACGAAAAGAAGAGAATGGAAGAAGTGATCGGTGAGGTGAGAGGAATGGAGAGTGAACAATGGGTGAGTCGACAAAGCGGCTGTGAAATCAACAATGTCCGGCATTCTCGCGATCGGTTAATCGCGAGGGAGACAGGTAACATGTCATTGAAAATGTGTCGTTGGCGGGGAAATCGAGGCGCACCGCGTAGCGACCGATTTTCGATGACGATGGTTTGTTTAATTTATCCGACTGATGACCGTAGGAACTAATTTTCGGATAAAGCGAACTTAATTGATTGTTCAATCTATTCTCGCCCAATTTGTATATTTCGATATGCAAACTTTAAATTGTTCGATTAAGATTAATAATATATTGATTTCTAAAGTCTTCTTTCGCGTAATAGTTGAAAAAAAGATCCGCTTTTTTGTCCTAAGTCATCCACGCTGGTAAGGATATTAAAGGGATCATTTTTTTCGTCGCTTGTAACATAAGAATTAAAATTACTTTATCTATTTTTCGATTACTTTTGATGTCAGTGATAAAATAATTCTTATCAGACTGTTATTTCTTTCCGTGGACGGTAAAAAAATTGTATTCCAACACAGATCTATTGTACATTTTTGGTATGTACAATAAACATTTTCACCCTCAGAACCAGATGAACGTTTCTCATCTTCTCCCCCGCGATTTCGTTCGCCCGAGTTCGTGCGATAACCATCAAATCGACTGCTTTATCTTGGCAGTCGGGTATTTGGGGAGCGCATCAATGCTAGCACTGATTTGTTATGAATGCACGAACGCATTCGCGCGAACGCAATGAATCGTGGGGGATGGAAAGGCGTTACCGGTGCCCTGCCTCCGTATTACACGTTACGTCAAAACGACGTTTGTCACACGAGCGACGCAAAGCTCATTTTCGCGGCAGCCTGTGTTATCGAAAATTGGTCGAAGCGAGAAAGGGCAGGAAAGTAGTGACGCGGGGGGAAAGAGGGAGAGTGGCAAACGCAAAACGATCCGATTCCCCGTCTGCGGCTGTAGTTGATCGATACTGCGTGGCTGGAACACAAGGCGATAAAGCGCGCGCTACCGACCGTTACGATAATAAATAAATATCGATTCTCGCGTGATATACATATTATATAGAGGGGAGGGGTAAGGTGGGGTAGTAGTCGGAGCGTGAGATGCCTCACTTCTCATCCTTCACGGCTCGCACCCCGCTGCCATTCTCTCGAGCGATAATCGTAACCGACGGTATAATTAATGCGCTCGTAATGACTTTCCCCGACGAGGAGGAGAAGTAGAAACAGAAGAAAGGTACCGAGAATGATGGCGACAATGGTAGCGACGACGACGAGGTATATATTGTTAGTTATAGAGCGCGGTTACAGGCCCCTCGTAATCGCTGATAATCGGCCGCAACGCGCGCAACGATGAAGCGACGACGTGTACATAGAAGCGCGAAGAGGAGCGTGTTGCTGGTGCCTGAAATCCGCGATTGCGAGTCGCGCGCTGAATTGAATCCCGCGAGTCCGCAGATCGATCGCGTCGCCTCAACTTTAGTTCGATTAGCATTATCGTAGATTCTTGTTGTAAAAGGCAAAGCTAGAGAGTCTTGGCACAGTTGTTTAAGCGCATTTACGATAACTGTAAGTATTATCGGAAGGCTTAACGAACGCTAACATAAGCATTTTCAAGTTGAACCCTCCTCGATGACCGGAGGGTTCGGACTGTTGTAAAGTTATATAAAAGTTGTGTAACTGAAGTCCACCGGAGTCGAACGGACTTGGAATTGGATTGACATTCATAGAGTTGAATTGTTAATATTGTATCAAATTACTCGATTGTTGTACATTGTTGCACAATTTGCAATGCTATACCCGACGGTGTCAAAGGAGCGAATTCAAATAGCGACGACGAACAGTTATTTGAAACGCAATCTTGCACAATTATTGTACAGAAGCATTTTCTCTGTTGTGTTATCTTATCGGATTCTAGATCGCACTATGGGAATCGTGTACAGTTACATAAAGACTATATAACTCGATCGGTGTGGAATCGTATCGTAATTAAACGTATATTAAACGCTATCGATCGTCAGCGTCGTCAACGATTAACGAAACACGTAGACGATGTGTCGGAAGAGGGGAGCGTCTTTTCGTCCCTTCCACAAGATCTCTTCATCCCGTAAACGCTGCCAGAAAGCCCCAATCACGCGTCTTCCTGTAATCGAATCACTACTCTTTCTACTTCCACGTTAAGAAAAATAGCTAACGAAAGATTCACATGCGGAAATGAGGCAAATGTTTCCGGTGTTTCTCAATAATTCCGACGATCAGTGGAGATTTGACGGAGAACTCTGTCTATAACTGAAACGTCGCTTCCTGATGTTCCTTCCAGCATTTTTGGCGATTTTCGATTTCTTATTTTATTCTTTTCACGTCTTTTTATTTTACATAAATTTTAACGTAGAATCTCAATTTTTTTGAGTTATATTTAAGTTATATCGCAATATGCAGCTTCGGAAAAATTGCAAAAAATGGTTACCATTCAAATTGTAGGGAAATCGAATGTGCTCCGTTATGTGCTGTATTATAAGCATGACAATGTATTACAATTAACAGATATTTCTGCATGCCAATCGTCACAATTGTACCGCAAGGCAATTTCGCCAACCAAGGCCGTTCCATCTATCTATCCAGAGTTGGGGGTTGAATCGGGTCGCGAGATAATTGCGAGTGCTCTCCGAAATCAGCGATTTCCGTTTTTATTTGTCGTTCGCTACCTGTGTCATTTTACATGTTCCGCGCGTCCGGGATAGTTTCATTACACTCGCGCCCTGGCGGGAACGTAGCTCGCCGGTGTAATTGAATTTTTCAGTCACCTCAGCCTTTGGTAGAAACGTGATTCATTAGTAGTGCAAACGACGGTGGAAAATTAGGACGGGCGTGCAAGATAAACGAACGAACGAACGAACGAACGAAAGGACGGACGAACGGACGAACGAACGAACGAACGAATGAACGAATGAACGAACGAACGAACGAACGAACGAACGAACAGACGGACGAAGGACATGAACACGTGGCTTAGATAAGTAAGTTCTGATTTCGTGCTCCGCGACCGACCGAAATTTCAGAGATCACGTTTTGCGTGAATTTTCTCCCGCGTTATTTCTTCTTGCTTGGTTTATTCTCGCTGTTTTGCTCGTGTAATAATGGGCGTGAGAATTTACGGGGAAGGTTTTGATCAGTGAAATTATTTTAATAATCCAAATTTATTGTCGGTATTAAGGTGTTAATATTATTCTATTTACGAATTTTATATTTAAAAAATAGGACTAGCAGGTATATTTTTTACTATATTTTTTTCAGCTGTTGGTTAATCGCTTAATTAAGATTATTATTATTTCTATTTATTTTTGTGTCTTACATTTGGTTTTACATTTCCTTCTACTGTTTGCAAAATCACCGCAAGTGCATCGGTCCAGATCTCTAAAAATGTGATGCAGTTTGGACATGCTCCAAAGTCCCTACCGTTCTTGCATCACTAGATTTATACATTGAGCGTGGAGTCACGTCGTCTCGTCCGCAGGATCAATGAAGGACACGTATGAGCACGGTAGCGCTGGTACTTGTCTTTGATCGTTTAGGAAATTGCATCGCAAATTTCATTTTCGCAATGCCCGAGAGTATTACATACGTGTATAGAGTTTGTCGCGTATGCCGTCTGCGTGTGCAATATATAAGCGGATGAAGAAGACGAGTCACAGCTTCGCGAAATTTTATTTGATCCTGATTTTTCATTTCCCGTTATGTTTTACGACTGCCTTGAATCGCATTGACATACGAGTAGCTAAAATGAATCTCGTTCATTTGAATTGTCAACGGTCAAACTTATTACAAAAATTGAATCGGGTGATTAATAGTCGAATTATATACGATAAAAGTTTGAGAGCTTTCTCAAGTTGCAGGAACGCGAATAAATAAAACAACTTTTTATTCTTCGTTCACTTCGATGTAAAATTTCACTTTAATTCAATTATATCGGGACATTTAATTATTGAGAATTAAAGATTATATTGAAAATAGCGTCCAATTAAATTCTCACTGAGGACGAATACGCCGAGGAATCTGGTAGCCAAGATCACAGGGTTACGCGAAACTTAAATTATCAAATACACCGGACGATTCAGATTTGCTGTCCACCGTTTAACTTTGGAGCAAGCGATGAGCCGATCGAAGGCGAAGTTTCTCTCGGTAAGAAACTTCCAGACGAGCGAAGCGAAAGGAAAATTATCTATCAGTTGAAACAAATTAATAGTAACGAATAGTAATTTTGCACCACTCTGTACGCGTGCTGGCTCGATATTATTTAACAGACGGATCATGTGCAGCGTTAAATTGCGCTGTGATCATCAACGCGTGCATTCAGAGGAGACAACAGTTGAATAGCAATTGAATCGCTATCGAATCTGATTCGTCGAATCTAGGGGTGCATGTCAATAACATTCAATTGCCGTGCGATCGTTTTCGCCGCTGAATGCATCCATCATTGAGCTTTAACATCGGCATGTTTAACGAACTTACAAACGCGATATATCTTATTTACCAGTTTGAACTCGAAGTGAACTCGCAGGGAGAGACGACGAGAGGGTGTAGAAAAATAATTGGCGATTGCACATCGCACGAGAAACCCGGCTTCCTACCTTGAAACACTTGCTTTCTCGCAGCCCTCATGCATCCGCGAATGACGTCGGATTGCATAATTATAGCATATTGTATCACGTGAAAATATTAGAGATTGTATAAACTCGTGTATATACGTGCGCGCAAGGAACATGGAGTAGGTCGTTAAGTAGTATAAGTCGTAAAGAATATACATATATACTTCGCGTAAGTAATTTTAGGTAGATCTCTTTGGATTGTGGCCCACACGTAAGCAGGATATTTGCTGTCGAGGCTCATGAAACATTCGTGCGATTATTTTTAATCGCCGATTCGACAGTCGGGTTTTTGGAAACATTTGAAATGATAATTAGCTGAATAAAAGCTCATTTTTGTCCCCGATGCATCCGACGGAAAATTCTTCAGCGAAATTTGGCGAGTTAAACGGTTTGCGGGTTTAAACGTAACCATAATTCTAATAATTACTATAGAATCATTATTGATATGTGATTTATGAAAAAGCGAACAATTAGTTAGAGTGGACATTCGGTGTTAACAAAATCGTAATAATAATCTTTCATTCAGTAATAACCGGAAATTTGGTATACCAATATTTGCTGCAATAACAATTTATGCATGCTGTGCGAAATGTTGCATTAATTTTAGATATTTCGTGACATTACAGGCTTAATGTACTGTGAGTGACATGTCGGACCTGTTTTCGAAAGGTAATCGATGTAAACGAAATATTATCTCGGAAAATTGTTTAATAATATTTCTCTCTCTTTTATATTCGAGGAAAAGATACAAAATTCATTTTGAAAATATAATACGATGATGTCATATTATGAATGATTACAGATTATATTTAATTAAATATATGATTTTTTATTATTCAATTGAATTTTCATACATACAATATTAACGATCTAATCGGTCGTGTGGCTACGATTGAATCATCTTACAAGTCAAAGATGTGTTCTCGATGAGATGTCTTATTGAGAAATCGTTATGTAAAGAGAATGTGGGCCACAGTCGCAAAACGCTCAATGAAACAAGCACTTATTATCAGAAGCTCAAAGAGTTCCGCGAAGCATTCTTGTCTGGCCGATCTCGGGGTGATCTGAGAAAAATGTGGAATGGAGAAAAGAGTTGTCGTAATGGAGATTGGCATTTTGCCTTCGCTCGGCGAGCATTATTTATCACTAATATTTTATTGGAGACTTTCGCGTTATTTTCCGTGGGAAAAAGTGTGCGAGAGGAAAATTGAGGAAAAGGAAGAGATGAGATATTGAAAAGCTCGAGTTGTTCATAGACAAATTTATAATAATGGTTGAAACGAATGGAAGAAATTGCGTGATCCTATTATATGTATGTTAAAATTTTTCATTTTCACCGCAACAATATTTTTGCTTCACTTTGCACCATTAAATGACGTGTTTGCTCATAACTTCATCGACGTTCGGTAAATCGATAGTACAGCTTATTTAATTTTCTACCGTGGAGCAGAGCACGTTGTAATTAGAAATATTTTCGATTAAAGGTCTCTTTAAAGTAACAAGCTCCATTTTCGAAATTTTCTTTTGTGACATAACTTATTAATTAGATGATAAAACTTATTAAATTAATTAAAAAGAAAATGATCTTCTTTGACTTCTTTGACATGATTACAGTGTTAGCTCTTGTTTATTTATACTACTTTATTATCAAATTTATACAGTTACAGTGAAGAATTAATCGACATGGAACTTTTTTGTCCCTCGAAAATTGACGAAAATTTCGTATATTTATAGCCCTTTTTCTCCTTTTCGATTCGTCACTTTTACACTGATACAGTTTTTCAAGAAAAGTAATCATATTGCACAATCAAATAATAAAATTATGTTGCAATCTGATGAAGTATTTACGAGTATTCATTCGTATAAATACTTATAATAGGTGGTTTATGAGCTTTCGAGAAAGATTGTTAGAAACTAGAACCATAAAATGAAAATAAGAGAGATACATTAATACTTTTGTGGACATAACCGAGCTTTTTACGGCACTTGCAAAATCGTTGAAAAATCCCAACTTCTTTTCGGATTCGCAAATTTGTTTTGTGATACGCGAACGAATCCGCGTTGCTCACATAAGTCTGGCTCCTCTTCCGGCACGAAATTGTATCGCGACCAGCTAAATATAATAAAGCGGACAAAATGTTACCGATGTCGACAGTACGTGCCAACGCAGTAATTGCATCGTGTAAGTTTTTGTTACGTGAATGTTTTATAGAGCTATAACTTGCGCTGCGTTTTCGCACGAGGGAGGAATGTGAAAACGCCGTTGAAAAAAAGAAAAAAGAAATTTCGCTCTAGGATGTAAGAATAAGAAACAGTTTCAATTAACGAATGAAGATTAATATTTGTACATAAATACCACCGTACATACAATATTTCCGTTTTAATTCGCACATATAATCAAAGGTCTCCCTTCATATTTTTCTTAGTAATTTTATTCGAGTAAAAATTAATCTTTTATATCTAATAGAGTGTAACGATTGCTGCGTTATCCTTAGAGTCGCCATAAACATTCTATTCATTGAACGTCGGCAGTCGTGTGCGAAGAGCGAAGAAGTTTATTTATGATAATCGTAGTGCAGCGAGAAATGGTCGCACCGAGTCCATTCCTCGCTCGTTCTCCGAAAGGGCGTCGTCGAATTGAGATTAAGCGTCTTTGAGCATCGTTCTCTCGCGTAATCTTTCGCGACTAGCATCTTTTGAGACCGCAAACGTGACTCTCTCGGGCGCTCGAGAATGTAGATCGTTAATGAGGCGAGGCGTCGATCAAGGCGGACACTTAGCAGAGAATTACTATCGCATGTCTTCCTGTAAGTACCCTTCAACTTTATGAGACTCTTTGTGCGCGTCCGTGCCAATTACCCGAAGAACTTTCCGAAGAATCGTATCCTTCGCGGCGGCGAGGCTGCGTGGATCGCGGGGGAGGGGAATCGTCGGGGGAAGCGTCAACGACGAGAGGTCGACAAAGTGATTCTTCTTCCATCGCTGCGCCGCGAGAGAAATCTTTTTGCATAATTCCCGTTTGTACCCACTTCGCCCTTTCTCGAGTGGTTCTCGCAATTGCGATTCGATCGCGACACCAACCGAATGCACTGCCGGGTATTTTCGGTGACAAGAATAACGACCAACAGTGTCGATTGACTGTCGCGCCGCTGTGATTGAGACCTGGTCGGTGAAACGTTGCGAGTTAGGTGCATGTCGATAGAAACACGTGAAAAAAAGTGGACTGTGGATCGCTTCCCGCGGAGTCATCGACGTGAATCGCCGCGACCGCAATTCGGAAGACCATGATCCGGAAGATGAATTATTCCGAAAATAATTTGGCGAGAAACGAGAGAGAAGAATGATACATTCATCTGATTTGCTTTACCCATTTGTTGTTGCCTGAGCGAAGATCCGAGATTAAAATAAACCTCCGTGCATGACTGCTCAACATGACCGTCTCCCATTGGATGATGAGAGCTCCATTAAACGCGAGCGTAGTAGTTTTGATGTTGGTTCAGCTTGAAAGACATATTTACTTAACGGTTGATTTACTTATGGTTCCACAGAACTTCGAATGGAGCCGTACTCCGCGCTGCAAGTAAATAAATTACCTATCTCACGTCACACAGAGAAGATGAAACATAATATTCCGTTGAAGTAAAGGCTACTTAAAGCAGTCACAACAATTTAAGGCAATTAACCCCCCCCCTCTCTCTCTCTCTCTCATACTCAGAGAAAATAACGAGGCCAAAGAGCGCAACGGAAACTGGATTTGCTTTAATTCAAGTAGAACTTCCATCCGGGATTAAATTTAAGCAGTCCGGGTATAATCAGCTTGAAGAGGAGAGTAGCACAAACGCGGTCCTGAGTAGGAAGTGGATTCTTCGTCCACTCGGGCTCAGCCCTCCTCGCCATCCCTCTCGCCACTCGTCGAAATGCTCGCCCGAGAAGCGAGAGACGCGGGAGGGAAGCGGCGAAATTCGCGAAGCAAGCGTCGTTTCTTCTTCCGCACTGTCGCGCGACGTTCCCTCGCCGAGGCCACGCTCGAGAAACGGAGAAAGGTGAACCCGCGCGATGATGATCCACGCCGCTCTGTTTCAGCCAGATGGTACCGCTCTAGAGATAATCGAAGCAAACTCGACCAAACGCACAGACTGCCGAAATAGGGAGATAAACACCCTTCTTTCTTTTGTACCGCCGAGTCGCGAGGAAGGCCGAGAACTGTCCGATAATTACAGAGAGTATTTCGACCAAGACACCAACTGCCTATTTCGAGATTACCATCGCGCCGCGACAGAGCTCCGTCGACGATCGGAACGGCGGTAGAAGATATCGCTCGCGACGTCGTCTCGATTTTCTCTCTCCGATCTCCTTACGCGCTTCCTCAAGAGCGAGAGATGGTCGAGGAGACGTTCAGGCGGACGTGAAAATATTTCCTTGTGCGAGACGACACGTTTTGTCGTACGCTGTTTATCCTCATCGATACACGAAGATCTTCCCCCTCGACAAAGGCGGAGCGCTCGTCGAAGATACTCTCGCGAAATCTCCCGTAGCTGCTCGACGACGTATCAGATCAGCCAGATCTGAAAGATTCTCGACGCGAGGGGAAGAAGTCAAAGTGCCGAGATCGATATTTACGGTGGATTAAAGCGTGCCCAGAAACCACTGCTGCGGGCACACAGTTTTCGCGAACTGGGAACGTGCAGCCCGTGCGTCGATGTGCATCGCGTGTGTAAATAAATAAATAAATGTACAGCCGCACGGGAGTCCCGGCGTGAAAACGGATGCGACTCGCAGCCGAGCAAATTCGCGAGATTAAATTATAATTTAACGTCAGTCGTCGATCGCGGGCGCGAAGAGCCCGGCCGGCGAAAGGAACTTTTTCTTCGGATCCTCTCTCTTTTTCTTCGAGCCGCGCGAAAAATACGTCGGCCTGTGATGATGTGCTTCCCTTTTTTCCCCACCTGCGCTTTCGCCGCCGCGAACACACGAGGACTTGGTGCGTCGCTATTATTGTCAATATAGTGATAACAGCTGTCTTTGTAATGTGATTGTCGTTGTTACACGATGTTACTGTTATCCATTGTCGTCACGTTCCGACGATGGAGCTTCGAGCGTGTTTCAAAGTGCGAACGTGAGCGTGCCTGGTCCTCTCGTTGCCGATATTTCGCGACTCGCTGATTTTGATGCGCGTCACTTGAGATTTGCAAAATTCAAGCGCGACTATCAGCTGGCTCGCTGGACGCGTAGACGCTTTTTAGAACGTGACATGGTTTAACCACGGTCAATCTGCGGTCGCGGACATATATATCCGCCCGACGAATTCCAGTCATTACTACTGAAACCGCGAGAGCGTACGTGCGTTCAGCTGCACGCATGCGTGTCTCTCGCGCTTCCGTTTCGGCGTTAATTATTGACGCAATAAATATATCAGTTTAATGAGCCGTCAACGCCGTAAGTGGACAGTGATTTCGCGCGTCATTTTTAGCGGCGCGAATTGAAGATTACGTGAAAATTATCTCGATAACTCGGGTTTATCTCTCGGAGAATCGAGTGCAATCTGTTGTATGTCGATATATCTTTAAATATAATTATTTAAGCAACGAAGGGGCCGAGCGCGCGCAACGTTCTTTTGTTGCGTTCGAAAAAGTATACGTATTACTTCGTACGTGCGCAATCAATCGGAATTTTGTCGGCAGCTGGGGGTGTTGCGGGTCATGAGAGCGATCGACGGCAGGTCGATAGATTCGTTACGATGCTGCGCGCGTGTCTTGGAGCGCGACTAGAATAGGGATTAACGTAATCGAGAGAGACGGCGAAGGGCGAGGCGCGCCCACCTTGTAGTCGCCGAGTGGACATTTCCGGGGACTCGATGGGGAGACTCTCCAAGTCCCTTCGAGCGATCGAACGGATTTAATCGAAATCTTTGCTCAATGTTGTGTATGTGTTACTAACGCTAAAACGAAGTTATTCTCTACAGTCGAAAGATTTAAACTGCAAACGCGACCGTGGACGTCGACGGGGGATGAACGTTTAATTACACCGACCCCGAGTGTGCGTGAGAGCCGAGAGGGACATTGTTATCATTTTATTGGGCCGGCGCGTGTCGGCCCGTTTGTAAATTACACGCGATATAGTGTATGTACCATCGGACGCGCGACGAGGCCGTAAAGTCCGAGAGGTGAATGAGAATATTAAACAACTACACGTTAAGATTGCGGTATCTCGACGCATTAATAACTGTAAACAAATAAACTATGTAAGAGTAAAACACGAAAATAACGATAAGAATAATAAACGCATAGTAATAATAATGATAAATAGCGAATAATAATAACAATAATAAAAATAACGAGATAATTATAATAAAAAGTAACGATGACATATTGAACAACAATATTAATAATAATTCTTACCCTAGAGTGCTAATTAAACTTCAAGATAAAAGAATATTACGATACACTGTTAATAACTATCGTAAATGATTAATTAGTAAAGGATGAAGAACTTATATAAAACTGATAGTATTGTTAAGACAATCAGACTTTTATTGCTCCGGCCACCAAGCAGGGCCATCCATGAATATTTGTTGCCGAGTTCGCCAGTTCGGCGAATGACGAAAAGAACACGGAAAAAAAATATATCGTCCCCTCCCCCTTTTTTCTACACATCCTCGACGTAGGAAGAAATGCGGAAGCAGGAGCGAAAGTCAGGCTAACGAGGGAAACGAGAGCAAGTGGAAGAGGACGAGACAGGCCGGACCTTCGACACAGCCTCCTTCCCTGCACTCACCCACGACATTCATTTCTCGTTCGTGATGGAAAAGTGAACGCAAGAAGGATCGAAGGACGGAAGAAAGACTGGAGAAAAAAACGCAACGGAGCGGACGTGGACGCGGCGCACGCGAATACGCACGGAAGTACGCGAGTGAATAGAGTGTGCCGCGGGACACGATTTTTGTACGCCTCACATTTTCTACGATTAAACGAAACGCGAAAAAGAAGAAAAAAGACTATATAAGAAGAGGGAGATTTTTAAGAAAGCGCGCCGAGCCGGCCGAGGGTGTCATCGCCGTCGCGACTTTCGCGGCGCCGGTGACTTTTTTTTCTTTCTCGCGCCCGCGGGGATCCCCCCGGGGTGATTGGGTAACATGCCGCCGTTCTCGGTTCTTCGCGGCCCGTTCCCATCCGCGTTCTGTTGTCCCAGGGAGCGCATCCCTCGTTTGCAGGACGGGCCGAAAGGACACGGGAATGTGCCTGTGCATATTTTACATCGCACGCACATACAAATCGCACGAATACACACACACACACACATAAACACCCCATACCAGGCACATACCTGCACATGTGTACCGATATCGCCGCAGTCGGGCGCTCCGGATCGTCGATAGCGCGAGGAATCGCGTTAAGGGATTATAGTTCTCGGAATTATTAGCGGCTTTAACGGGGGTTGGAATTCTAAGGAAAAGCCTTATCGGGAAATCCTTTAGTTGACTTCGAGTGGATTTTATTTGAGAAGTAGAGGTACGAGATAACGAAACGGTTAACGAGGCAAATTGAAATGCCGTCGACATTAAACGAAAACGGAATCCTCGCTAATGGAAGACCGAGTCCGGACGTCTGTAACTGAGGGAAAGTGCGCGATTTCCGATACGCCACGTGTACGTACGCACATGCATACACGCGAGGATCAATATGAGATACGTCGAAGATCATACGCACACCGAGCACACTCGGCGACACTAGTTAGAGATGATAAAGTCGATATTTTTCAGCGGGAGAGTAAGTGGCGAGAATCGAGAATACTTCCAGCGAGAGGTAGAGATGGCGAGCGTCAAACATTTCCTAATGGGTCATCGCCATTCTCGAAATAGATATGCCGCTGTCTCTACGTGTATCCATGCGCGACGAAACGGAAGTAGGCGATTTTACCGAAGACGACGTTCATTCGCGAATTATCGAGCCATTCTTGTTCGGTCACGTCACGTTGTTTCTCTTTCACGTGTGGAGAATAGATTTAATCTGATGGACCGAAGGGATTCTTGTTCGATTCGCCGATCGTCGATCGTTGAGCATTTTTACGACACAGACGCGCATAGATATTCTAATTCACTCTGTACATACGCATATTCATATACACAATATAAATATATATACCGCGAGAAAGGAAGAGAAATCCTCCCTCGTCGCCTAGCGCTTTTCGCTTGGACGGAGGGCTTCTGAAACCAAAGGTAAGCGGAGGGGGAAGAACGGCGCGCTTTTTTTAATAGACCTGATATCGAATAGACCGGTCTCGATCGATGGATCGACACACGAGGTTCCGTGCACCGTCGTAATTTCGTCCGCGAACCTCGCCCAGCGGGAGTGAAAGCGCTTTCTCGGCAGCTAGCGATGATCCAACCGGACTAACGCCTGCTTCGAACGCAGCGAGATCGTCGTCAGTGCGTCAGTGATAATCGTCAGTCGTAATCGTCACGGGGGAGATACATCGGTAATTAGGAATCACGGAGTCACGTTTGAGGTACGTACGAGTGTCAAGAGTTTTCTTCAGTCCTAGATACGAAAATTCCTTCCAATCCATTTCATTTCTCGCGCGCCGACTTCTGCGTGTTTCAGGCGTAAAAGACGCCGTCACTTATCTCGGGCACGAAAAGAAGTTTAATTCTATTAATGCACATATCTTACCTCACACTTAGCTGTAACATAATTATTACGATCGCATTCTTCGTTTACGCGCCGCGCGAGACCGTAACGTAACGTAAGTGAGGGAAGCGTTTCGCTTTTTTTACACTTAGAGATACTTTAGGGACGAGCAAGTTGACGGTGAATAATACTGGGCGAATTTCCTTTTTGAGAGTAAGCAGGACTCGATAACTCGTTATCCCGTTGGTGTATCTCGCGTGCAAGGGTGTTCATGCGCCCCATCGCTAGGAGGCCAGTTTTAAACTCCCCTTCGGGCCCATCCGATCGAAACTCCGATGCGTTCCCGTTCTCCTTTTCTCTCTGCATTCCGCGTTCCTTCGTCCGTTTCCCGGTTATTTCTTTTTTCTTTTTTTTTTCTTTGGCGATCTCGACGAGCGAAGCGCGCGCTTCGTCGCGCCGCTCGGGAGGCACGACTACGACGATTACGTTAATTAGGTATCGAGATAACGAGCGTCTAAGGGAAATTAAAGATAAAACGCAGATAAAGAAACGCATGTTATATACGTATATACGTACATAGTCCGTACACATACACATACACGCCGCGAGCATGCAACGCGCGTGTGCTCGCACACAGGTATACTCCACTACACATACACACAGACGAATGTAATAACACGAGGAATAAGGAAGAAAAAAAAAAGTAACCTACGAGCGTTTTGTTATATCCGTAATATGTAGACGAACGTGTGTTAATAAGAGAGTAAACGTATCGAATCTACAGTTACATGTTTACGATAAAATTACGGGTAATTAAGAAATTCTAGATTTTTTCTAACTAATCGAATTGTACGGCGAATCGTGCCAATCCTCTAGATTTACGACCTAAAACGAGATATACAAATGGAGATGAACTGTTATCCTATACATTAAGTCGGCTTGAAATATATTTCATTACATGTATTTATTGAATGAGTGTTATGTGTACGTTGTGCGTGCGTGCGTGAGTCCGCGCGTGAAAGGGCCCGTGAGAGAGTGCATCCGTACGCGTGCATGGCGGTGCGTAGGTTCGTTTGTGTGCGTGTGTTGCGTTCGCGTATGATAAGAGAAGGAGGTACGAGACGCCGAAGCGATGTGTAAAGAAAAATAATTTCATAGGTAAGAAATACTCGCGTCGTGGGAAACACGCGACAAGTGACAAGAGCAGCGAAAGATATCAGACGACAATTATACGCGCCTCTCATTTTTTGCCTCATTCATTTCGCAGCTCGCGTCGGTCAGCCCACGTGTTTTTGGTAGCGACAAAATTGATTTTGTTGACATATATACGAAATTTTAATCTTGTTTGTAGGACAATAAATGCATCCGCAATTTAAACGAGCGAGCATATACGATGACAGTGTAACCGAGTTACTACGAATTGCGAGGATTATTACGTACGTTCTATATATTATTATTTACATCCCATCTTTTTAAAGTTGCTGTACCCAGGAGTAAAGATCATCTTGAAAATATCGAGTGAATTTGCAGAAAAATTTTGCACAATTCGTGGATTTGTTTCATCCATCGCTATCTGGGGTACGTAAACTCGTTACATTCAAGAGAGGATTGATTGTAAATCGGCACAAATTACGAATAGCTCATGCTGTTTGCGATTTCGAAATGCTATGAGGCACCATTGCTTTGTTAATAATTGCAAGTGCAGCTTTTCCACTGTTTATATTTCATTCGATATTTTCGCGCTATCGATATGTGCGCATTAATGATTCTTATATATTATTTCGCAGTCACGGAAAATTGGCAATCAATCCATAGTGGCAAGGTTCGTGTTTTATTCATGAGATCATTGAAAATATATATGTGATCATGTGTAACAAGAATGGTAATTCTACATGTGCGTTAAATTTACGAAATTTGCAATTGTGATAAATCGGAATTTAAACGACGAAATACCGATGGTAAAGAGAGCGTGCCAACTTTTAAATCAGTTATTTTGATGTGCCATTAAGCGTGATAAACGGAAATGCAAAAATACTCACGAAATTTGTTGAATCTATTTTTGCTCAAAATTCCAAAGTAATTTTTAGGAAATTACAAGTAATTTTTGAAAAAAATTACATATAAAATATATCGGCAGATATTTTTTTCTTGCTTTTAATATCAATTGGATGTACCAATAATTGGAAGATTTATTGGATTTAATACGATTTTGATTATTGTTAATTTGTTTTCTTCATTCAGTGATGATATTAAATGTATTTTTATATATTTGAAAAATATAACAATTTATATAATTAAATCTTTTCAATTTTTTTTATCACGCTTCGGTGATAGTCAACTTATCAAAATAAATGTGGCGATCATAATCTTGATCCTTTTCATCGATCAGTTAATCATTCTTTCAGCTATTATTCAGTTGATCGATTCTGCACAAGTATACAAATTGCATCGCCGTTTTTAGCAAATGCGATCAACTTGATAAGGTGATTAACGAAAGTATACAGTAACATTTTCTAAGGATATACGACTTAATAAAAAGTCGATGTTTTGAGAAACAGCGTAAAAGAAAGATGCTTTCTCAGCAACATTATTCCGAAGAATTTAAGAGACTGGGTCGCCGTATATCATCGTCGCGTCTGCGCCTTTAAAGGGTTCATCCCTTTCTTTTTGCCATTGTTCGATTTCATGACTACATCGAGCTCACGCCATCCTAGTCGCGTGTCGTCACATCACCGCTATTGTCTCATTGTCAGTATAGTATTTATATTATCGTTGTATAGAGAAAAGAGAGAGAGAATGAGAATGAGAAAATAGAGCGTTCAATTAATCGACGCTGTAACGAAAGAAGTGAAATAATTATTGCTATACATATGTATATATGGTGTGAAGCGGAGAGAAGAGTTGTCAGAAGGGGTTACGAAGAGGGGGGTTGGAGAGGGAGGGAGATAGTGAATATTTCTCGCCGCCATTACTCATTGCGGATCGTTATTATACGATTACGACGATTATTATTATTGTAATCGCTATTATCCTATTATTGTAACTATTATTATTATTGTCATTGAACATTATTAGCGAGGATTATTATCGTTCTGGCGAGTCGCGGTTCCGAATGAACGACGCAAGTGGTGAACATCAATCGGTGGAGGCGTAAAAAACCGGAATGGGATGCTTGAGGGCGACCGATAAGAGAGGAATGTACGCGGGACGAACAGCGATCGAGATTTGTGAGGGAAGGCAAGGCGCGCGTGAGGAGAGGCGCGAAAATTTTTTGGGAGGAAGGGAAAAATTTTAAATTTTAAATAAACAACGAATCACCGAGATTTCTACATTTTTGACATGCCGATCTCTCTGTCTATCTGTTTGTCTATCAGTCTGTTCGTCTGTCTGTCTGTCCGTCGTCTGTCCGTCTGTCTGTCTGTCTGTCTGTCTGTCTATCTGTCTGTTCCTTGTGCGTCTGTGTCTGTTGTATCTCTGAAAACGAGTGCCACCTGCCCAATGTGCGTCTATGTTTCTTGTTACTTCATTGCATCTGGATGCGCGCGGGCATTTCCTTTACGGACGAGTTCCAACGAAGACTCGCCGGCGAACGTTCGCAAATCGCATCGACGAGTCTCGCAATTAAGCCCCCTCCCTGTCTCTCTCTCTCTCGTCCGCCAAATCACGGGGCGATCGTCGTATGCGATCATTGCGAATGGCTCGGTATTCGAATATCAGTGTCGGATGTGCCCATCGGATCTCGAACGAGCATTCGTGATTTGTACATATTTACCGGCGCGCCGTCGGTTAATTAAATCAGCTGCGCGTCTCTTGTTAATTAGATATTCGAGTACTCAAGTTCGGCTTCGCAAACGTTGCGATTTCGGTCTGGCGAGTCAGGATATCGGTTGTCTCAATGAAATAGACAATATCATTCATTCGAGATCGTCCGAATATCTCGAGCACTTCGACCTCAATTCTAGGTTTCGTTTGTGGCGTTAATGTTAATCCTGCGGATTCTCGTTTTTTTTTTTCCAGCGAGCAATATTAGAACAATTTGGCGTTGGCTGTCGAAACATCAACGTTCGGCAGCATCCCAAATGGAACATTAGTGGCTACCGTTTAAAAAACGACGCGGGACATTCCCTTTTGAATTTGCCGTATGTTATCGATACGTCGTACTCGCACGTCGAAATATCCGAATTAGTCAGCACTGATCAGCCGGATATTCCAAATTAATTCGAGTTATTTCGACGGATTCAGCCAGCGCGTAATTCGAGCCCCCGCGAGCCTGAAGCGCTGTCGATACCGTACGATAGACTGTATAGTAACTTTTACGACTTCTTTTATACACCCGATTTAGCGGTAGCGACTAGCCTAGTCGACATGCCGGATGTGGCGTAATGTACCGGCAGTGAGATCGCACGATCGCGAGGTGCGCGACGTTATTCCTCCTTCGTCGCCGTTGCCGAACTGCATTTGCGAGAACAATGGAGGTGCAGAATGCGGCTGACTCTTGCATCGCAGCAAGAAATGTGCAAGTAGGCGATGAGATGTTGCGGTAAGGCTATTTTATAAATAGATTTACGAAGTATTTCATAAATATGAGAAAGTATATATTATTTAAAGAAAATATTATTTTCTCTATAAAGAGAGAGATACAAAAAATAAAAAGAATCATCATTATTAATTATTAATCGGGATAATTCAAATTTTTAATATTAGATTCCATCATATTTTTTTTAACTTTAAGATTAATAATCATCCTTGATTAATAATTCGATAATTATTTTAACTATAAAATTGGCATAATTTTTTAATAACTTTATGATAAGTACGAGACTTTTATTAATGAAGAATGTCATAATATCGTAATTAAACGTTATGTATACATAAATATAACATAAATTAGAGGAAACGCGAAATGTTAAAATTTAATATTCAAGGGTTCTAACATAATTTCTAATATAATTTCAACAATCCCTACTTTGAACTAACACGACAGTAAATGCAGTTCGCACAGTAAATTCGGCAATGCGTAACGCTCAAACGCGACAAGCGAATAAGAATTTCCAGCTCGTCGCATTCATCGAGAATAATGGATCCGAGCCTTCGTGGGTTTGCTCGGAAATTTAAGCACGTCAGAGAACACGCGCGCGATATTGTAATTCTCGTCGACGACGGCGACGTTCGCTTCCGGCGACCGCTGCCGCTCGGAGGAAGTCAGCGCTGGCACATCTCGGCGACGATCTTGTCGCGATTTATCCCGCGATATCTGCGATTCCACGTGCGCCGATCATTCATATAACGCACACGTCCGGCGAAACGACGGGCTCGCCGGGGCTTAAACGGCGACGACACGCACACGCACACGCACACATACACACGTACACATGCACAAGTGCACGTAGCGCACAGCTACGTGAATCCGCACCCGCACGTTTGTTTCTTCGTTGCGTTCCCGTCGCGTTTGTTCCGTCGCTTCGTCACGAAACGCACACGCCGTCTCGCACAATGCATTTACGATCGAGCTCGCTCGATCTCGCTTCGCGACGGGCAAATGGCACTTAAATCCGTCTATAATTCCTCACGTAATTCCGCTCCCGACTGAAGGTCGAGCCGGGGGTGTCTGATAAGGCGAGAAGGGCACGATAGAAGAGGCAGAGAGTTAGAAAAAGGGATTGGAAGGACGTGAGCGAGTGAGAATTGATTGAATGTGCAAAAGGGAAGAATGATGAAGTGAGAAAGAGAGAGAGAAAGAGAGAGAGAGAGAGAGAAAGCGGAAGCAGAGACGCTATATGTGTAAAATATTAATTACCTAATTACAAAGAGCCATTACTTAACGGAAAGAAGGGGAGAAGAAAAACACACACACATTATGTATGGATAAACTAAACTAATCTATTTGTAAGCTAACGTCTACACTCTACACAACTATCCACGTATGTAAAACGATTGAAATAACGAACGGTTAAAATTATTGTTTAAAAAATAATAAACGTATTGAAAAAAAAGAAAAAGGTCGCCGATGTCAGTCGTCATTGTTGCTCGTCCCTTACACGTGTTCTACCCTCCCCCCTTCTCCCCCCCCCGCATGCCGTGCCACCGGAAATCTGTGTACTACATCCATCAAACGGGACTCGGGACCCTAGCACCTGTCTAGTCATCGGCGCCTTTCTTCCCTCGGACGGAAGTCCCCTTCGAGATAACTTTTATTGGTGAGATACTTTATGAGAAGGGAAACCCTGTGTGCCCTTTCGCGCAGCTTAAATGGAGAAGCCCGATGAATGATGGATGAATTTGGAACATTTTTGAGAAGCCCGCGCGATGAACAAGTGAATTATCCTCTGCGGCAGACGAACTTCTCTCCATAAGCTTCTTTTCTTGACGCGAGGCTGCGTAGCGACTCGTTAATTTCGTCCGGTGCGTCGACTGGCTTCAACAACGACGTGCTCTTTCCCGCTTTTGTCGCCGAGCTGAAAACTTCCAGATAAGAAAGACCGTCCGCCTCGTCCTTAACTTCTTAATTGCACGCTACGTAATATCGTCGCTCGTCGGCTTTACTCTCTACGGAAATTGTTTCTTTTCTCTCGTAATTTTTTTCTGAAGTTTCTTGTCGAAGTTTGTACGTGCGCGCGCGCGCTCGCGCGCACGAAACTCTTGCCTCTGCGTTGTTTTTTTTCTCTTCCCCTCTGTAAACGATACAGATACGTCTACGTGTTCCCTTATTCCTTTTTGAGCATAGACATGCCCTTTCTCATCAAATTATGAAAATAACCGCGCACGTCGCTTTGCCGAGAAAAGCTGGCGGTTGCCTGCTTGCCCGCTTAAAGCTGAAACTCGAGGACGGAGGAGGAAGAAAAAGAAGAGTGCCTGCAGACGCGCAGAGGCGGAGGGAAGTATAAATTCACATCAGTACCTTGAGAATTAATTGCGACGTGAGCATATAAAGAACCATTAAAGTGCTTGCCCTCGAAAAATAGAGATTAGTCTCGCGGATTATAAATTCTAGTTAATTAGAATCAAGTCGCCGGAAGTTCCCTCATTGAAATGGAGCGGGCATTCATGCTATGCTATTTAAGATCACGGGATGGAAGCGCAACTTTATATTGATCAACGTACCGAAATAAGAGAGCAATTACCGAAGGGGAACTTTGTAACAATGCGCCTTAAAGAGAAATTAAAGTTTAAAGTTGATTCATGTCAAAGACATTGGACATTACGAAAACGTTTTATTATATTAAAATATGTTATATGTTTTGATTAATGACGCATTATAATGAATCAAATGCACAAATCAGATATGTAAATATGTATCATACGTTGCGATTCAAAATTTCCTTCGTTTAATTATCATAAAAAGATTGGACAAGCGATATAAGCTGCGCTTTATTAATTAACGTATTGTATTGTAGTTTAGTTACGCAATCTGGAATTTTCATGCACGATATTGCATTTGTTAAATATTGTTATTTGTATAATAACCAATGAGTAAATGTAAATAGATGTAGATAGATTCAACAAAAAGCACGCTACTTTCAATTTTAAAAGCCGTGTTGTAATTGATATCGCATCGAATTTTACACAAAAATGGAATTATAAAAATTCAAATTTTGAAGAGTTGTCAAAAATATTTTAGCCAATATTTGCCAACAAAATTAAAAGTTCTGATATTCTAAATGTTATTCGACATGTGAGATGAGCTTGAAACAGTATAATTACAGCGATAGCTTTATATAAACTTATCGTTTTTCTACAAGAAGATATATTGTTATATAACTTTTTAAAATAAACCATCCTGCTGTGTGGCAGCGGTGAGCTTTAGAAAGCGGAAACCCTCTGCTCGCCGGCATTCAGCAGAAGTTTCGTCATGTAGACATTAATATCCTCTCACGCGCGGCGTGCGCTTCCCGCAAAGATATGTATATACGGTGTCGACGAAAGGGACCAGCTACAAATGTCGTGGGGATACTTGCCGTGTGAAGCGGCCTCTGCGCCAAGATTTATTCCGCCGTGTGTCTGCTTAACAGGTCAACTTTCGTCGAGATCGAACATATTGCTGTCCACTGTTGCAAACAGTATGTGCCAGATATGAAGAAATCCTGAATATCACGAGAACGTTTCACGCTCGAGAAACACGGCGCAATATAGTTTTTAGAATGACAAAAAGATACGGTATTCTTATTTGTATCGATTTTCCTCCGCAGTATATGGCGGCACGTTTAACAGACACCTATACAGTTTATTCCAATTAATTTAGAGATTTGCTGAAAGAAGAAAATATCTATAAAGTTTATTTTAGATACGATTCACGTTTGATTAATCCTGTCGATATATGATTTCAACTCCAGTTCACGTCTCTCCGATTTTCATTGCAAACGATAGTTGCTTTTAAACGAATCGTGTTGGTTCCAATGGCAAGTTTGAAGCATTGGCAGGTAGAGTTAGACGAGGATAAAATCGCAGGCAGTCCCGAAAAATCAACGTGAATTTATTTCGAGGCAGATTGTTTGTTGCCAATAAGTATATTCAAAACAAAAAAAATGATACGTTTGTGTGCTGGTTCGAAATAAATATTCGATTTCTATATGTTTGAAGTATTTTAATGTTTTTAATTGCACTTTCTCTTATCTATAGGAACAAATATTTTGATTGAAAAAATATGCAAATTGCCAGATATTTTCACTCATATTTTGTGAAGTGTTTATTTCAAAAATTAAGAGTATTTATTAAAGTGCCACGATATTTTTTAATTGTATTGATATGATCCAATATTATATACCGATATAATAATCGCTGCAGTCTGAATACAATGACAGGCAAAAAATTGGTGCAACAACTAAAAGTTGCCACCGGATTTTAATGGGTTTACAAAAGCGATTACGCGATAGCTGCCAGTTATCCCTTTGATAACGCCTAACTTTCTTCGGGGATGACGGACGGATAAAAATTGTAATTAATTTTGCGCCACGCTAAAGCAGGGTCCACATTACCGAACCAAACCTCGAGCCGATTATGCATTCATATTGTCGAGCCGAAAAGGTTCGGCTCGGTAATATGGACGTATGATCGGCTCGCGACGACGTTCGGCTCGATAATGTGGACCCTGCTTTACGAATTACGACAGTTACGGAATCGCCTTTAAACGGCATGAACTCAAATCGGTCCATCTTGTTAGCAAGCGTATAGCACGCGTGTCGCTTTGATCGGGATGGAGGGCACTCAAAAGTCGAGATAGCGCAAAAACGTTTCAGTGAAAGGTCTACTCTTTTCTTCTTCTCTCGAGTGCCATCCTAACGTAGCTATGCTCGAGGATCTCAAGAACCTCGGTTATCCATCGCATTGTGTAGCGAATTTTCCATTCTCAACTCGAAAAATAGTGCGATTTAGGATCATCGAAAAGATCGGCGTCTTTACCAGAGAGTCGTAGATAGTTCTGTAATATAATATAATAAATAATTTGACTTTCTATTCTAATTTAATAATACGTTATTACGAAATAGAGAGAGAAGCTAATAATAATTAAAGATATAAAAATATCTATCAAGAAATTTTTACTTTTGTTCTCATAACTGACATAGTGAGTTTTATTGAATGTTTTCAAATGCATGGGAACTCGAAAAGAGCAAACAAACCGCTTCTCCACGCAGAATGCGCGAGCGATGGGGCTACTATTTTCTTTACATTATGGATATTTTTCTCCTAGTTCTATATTTAAGTCCATACCCGCTTTTGAATAAGAGATAAATAAATATAAAATTATGTTTTACAAGCATGTTTGTGTGACAATAATATTCTGGAGCAACATCAAAATAAGTACAATTCAAAATAAAAATAAGTTTAATTTATTTCGAACTTTAAAGTAGCATAAAAAGTATAATGTAGATTTTTTAAATTCACACTTTTGAATTTCATCGTATTAAATCTTAAAAGAAAGCTTTCAAAATTTATTTATTTTCCAACAATAATCAAAGATGAACAATTTTTTGTAAAAATTTTTAAGATGTTCTAAGGAAATTACATATAATTTATATATAAAGTATAATTCATATATTTTAATAACAAAATATTAAACTGGAAATAATTGAAAGAAGCCAGTTTAAAAGTGAAAGAAAAGCATTTAAGGCAGGCATATCATTCCATCGTATTAAATTAATTAAATGAATAAGAAAGAATAATGAAGAATATCTTGCACAATAATGTGTATTTGTATTTTTTCCCGTGAGTTTTTCTATTGTATATTAGCATTTATCGCTCCGCGATTTCGCGTTAGGGATGATTCCAATCTACAAAGACAAAAGAAAAATTGAAGTCGTTGGTTTTCTCTCTCGCCGGTGGTGTCTATTCCTCTGTCGTAAGAGTTGACGACGACGCAATATCCTTCCACGTAGCATTCCTCTCCGCCGGCTCGTTCTTTCTTTCTCGTTTTGGAGATTGGCTCCCGGCACGTATTCGAATTTTCCATGCCGAGTCGCCCGAGACTTCTCTCTTACAGGAATCCACCCTCCCCGTTCTTCCTATTTCATTGTAAACGGGACGAGAGTATTTCAGAGTGCCGGGCGAGTCCTCGGCGAAAACATCGTGTATACGTGATACGGATGTTTGAGCATCCGAAAGATTCGACGTCGATATTAAACGGCGAGAACACCGCGACGTTAATTTCGTTGCGCGATCATGTTTCGGGCGAGCGATTTACCTCGCTTAACATTTTAGCGCGGCGATTTTAGCAGGCTTCACCGCCTGTGTAAAACTCGTTGATCTTATGTAAAAGAGCCGTGGAATACCATCGTAAAATGCCTTGCCGTGCACGACGCGAATCCGTGGAACTCCTGCATTCTCCTTCTTGAAAGATATACGTGATGAGCAAAAAAAAAAATACCGAACCACAAAATGGGTAAACTTTAGATAGAGAAAAGTTTAACGTCTCGTTGCGGAGCGAGTGCTGTTTTTGAAATTTACCGTAGCTTTATGCGGCCGGTATTAAAGCACTCTGAGCAAATAAATGAAAAGAATGCAATTCGTAATTTGCTTTCGGCATTTGGGCTGGGAGGAGAAAGAATTGTTCGCAATACTGTATACTATTATATTAAATACAGCCACTATTTCGTCGAGTAACGGACTGCTTTTGTAGACGCGTTTTTAAACGTTTCCTCGACTAGATTCTTAAAACCCAACTAAATTATCAGGTGAGGAAGCTGCGAAAAGGCAATTACATATGACTGAGGTGTACATGAAGTGAAAGAAAAATATAGAGAAATTTTATTATCTCTCTCAGTTTTTTCTGTAAAATAACCTTCCTTTTTAACACAGGTTCTCTCTTTCAACAGGCTCAAATAGCTTTTAATGCCACGTTGCTATAATTTCTTTTTCCCTAAGTTCTTTAATTAAAATATTTCTCATTGAAGATAAAGCGTTAAAGTTCTTCTTATGTCCTGCTGGCGCAGCGTTAAGGAGATAAGCTTCGTTTGTAAAATAATTTTGTCTGCTCAAGAGTTAACGGTAAAAGAAGCGATCATAAAACTTGGTCTGCCTACGAGGAAAATGAGTCTTCTATGGAATTCCAGTTGACAAAGGGAGCCGCATGGAGCGTATCTGCCGTAAATTCGCGAAGTAGAAAGTCGAAGATATAAATGCACACCCTGTTCTCCTTTCTCCGCCAAGTTTATCAGGAAATGACCTCGACACGCGCGCTCTGCCGTGACGGCGCAGCTCGTTTCGTATGCACTCCTGGTATTATACAAGACAGATCTAAAGTCTTTTCGCAAGTTCGTCCGATGCTATTTCGTCGGTACTGTGCAGACACTGAAGTATTAAGACTCTTCTTGCTGGTAATGTATTAGCTTCAACACGCTGTTCGTATTTCGCTGGTTAACGTGAAAAATTCTTTCGCCACAGATTAAATTTTAAATAATTAATGGCGTCGTGCCACGAGGTAAGCAGCTGAGACGCGGCAAATTAAAGAAGAAAAAGAATGGGAAATTAAAAAATATTAAGTTTGATAACTGCATTTAAGAGGAAGGTTCAAAGTTGAATATATTTCGAGATTCTTCTACCGACTTGATTCTTCTATCGACACAAAATAAACCTGATAAATATTCTTACTTTTATCACCATGTGCACTAGCGGATCCTGACATTGATAATGGGGGGGGGGTAACCTTTAGAGGACCGCAAAGCCACTATAGTGGCTCGAGCTTTGATACAACTTGTATAAGACAAATTGACATATATATATAAATTACATATATAAATAT
>VBVR01001464.1:0-30278 GCA_011638315.1 Tetramorium parvispinum | reverse complement strand
GTATTTCTCAGGAAATTCTACCCTAAAAAACATATATTTTGAACTTAATTTCCTTTTTTTCTCACCGAGTTATTGAACTTCAAAAATGCAAAATCCCAAATCGCACTAGTGTGGTTTGTACGTATACTGAGTTGGAGTGTGGTGTCTACGGGTTAAGATTAAAAAAATTTTCATTTTTTATAATGTTTAATTTTTTAATCTTTTTTCGATAACCTAACACGTCCACCACCACACTAATAAAATAAAATGCTGCTACGAGAAAAACTTTCGAAAAACAATAGAAGTTTTTTTTGGACATAACTGCAATGTTACTCAAATATTACTCGTTTAACCTAATGTTTCGTTGAGATATCTTTTCGATAATAAGCTTTTTAATTTTTGCTATTTAACTATGACTGAGCACATATGTGGACTGTCTTTGAAAAGAGAAAATAAGTTTCCTTTTATGGACGTAAAACCCTTAACTTTCAGAAATGTGTGGACAGCCTGGTGTGGTATCAATAAACACACTCCAAAATGTGATTTTTATATGGACAGCACGGCCACAATCACTGCCGAAAAAATAAGGCATACTAAATCTAAATATTGGTGGATAATTCATCCATTCAGTTATGCCAGGCACGTTTCGAACGTAACAGAAATTATTTAAAAAGTTTTATTAACAATTCCTTTACTTTCTGATGAAAATGCATTGTACTCTCTCTGAATACGAATATTCGTAGATTAATATGGGATGCCTTCATGACGATAATATATATGATCGCTTTTTTTACAATTCCTTTTATGATTTGCTTCGTTGTAATGGATTATGAAGCAATTCGTATGGATGTAGTGAATATTCCTATTTACACGATTGGCTGGTTAGATATAATGGTCAATAGTATTACGGGATATTACGACGAGAAAACCATGTCTGTCGAGTTGAAACCTATTAAAATATTTACGTAAGATATATCTAATATTAATTAATTAATTTGTTTTCATTAATTTCTGTTTAATGCTAAATACATATTCTTCGTAGATTCTATCTAAAAGGATTTCTTGTGCTGGATATGCTATCATCTTGTCCATATGATTATATGACATTACAATGGCGAAGATTACCGGGAAATAGTCCTCATTATATCGTTTCTTTAATCAATATCTTACCTCTCATGAAGTTGACACGCTATTATACTTTTAATTCAAACATTTATTATCTATTTATGGTAATCTTTCTTCATATTTTCTATGAAAATATACAATGCATTATATCGATCGATTTCTTTCAGCATTTTAAAATAAAACATTTTTATTCGGAATTATGTACCACTCTATTGCTAGGATTATACTTAATCTTTTGGTTTTCTTGCTGGTGTTACTTTGTACCGATTTTGCTGATGTACTTTATCAATATTCCGCCGAAGGTAAACATATCTATGATATTGACGCGAATGTTCTTATATTTTTAAAGACGCAATTATTGTAATGTACTTCGTATAAAAAGGAATGCGAGGAATGTTGGATGATGAAACTGGAAGACAGTAGTCTCAATTTCAGATTAAAAAACGCTTTATTTATCGTACTGGAAAATATACTAGCAAGTGGCTATGGCCCGTTTGTACCAGAGACAAATGGTCTTATTATTTTTAATAGCATTCTTATGATTATCGGCAGATTCATTGTGTGCTATATATTAAGTAAGATCTATTTCCTTATCAGAAATGTTATTAGATATTTTCTTTGGATATTAAGCATATTATTATATCTTTTAGTTATGTTCCTTCATACTAAAGCTGAAACAAAATCATCCGAAATAAAATTTCAAGAGTTAATAGATCAAGTAAAAGCATATACGAGACAAAAACATTTATTGCCACACATGAAGAAACGTCTCCTAGCTTATTATCATTATCGTTTCAAAAACACTTATTTTCATAGTAAACGGATTTTATCAGCTTTAACAGGTTAATAAAATATTGCGAAGAGAAAACAAAGGAGCATAATAAAATATAAAATTCTTAGCAAAATAACTGTTAAATTTGATTTTTCTGTAGAACCTCTACGCGAAGAGATCACCCTTCAGTCTTGCCATCGATTAATCGAGAATGTGGCAATTTTTCAAAATTTGCCAAGAAACGTTCTACAATCAATAGTGAAAAATTTAAAATTCGAGTTATACTTGCCAAATGACGTAATCATTAAAGCTGGTAGTCATGGTGACTGTATGTTCTTTTTATCTTGCGGGACCGTTGCGATTTTGACGCCAACTGGAAAGGAAGTTAGTTTTTTTAATAGCCACTATTGGATTTAGATTGCGAAAGGTAATTTCTGTTATTTTAAGATATGCCATTTGAATGACGGTGCCCATTTCGGCGAGATCGCGCTCTTAGTGGCGGATCAGCGAAGAGTAGCCAGTGTCGTCGCGATCGACGTCTGTGAGGTGTATCGGCTAGATCGTAAAGACTTTCGTCATTGCATACCTGTGAACAGCGAGCTATTCGCGAAGATTGAACGCATAGCTGCAGCACGCACAGAAAAAACTGTCAGAGCTGAGGAACAACACAAGCGTTTCTTGATGCGTCCTGGTCACTTACCGAATTTACGCAACAGACCGACGAAAACTTAACTTTACGTATATGTAATGATTACTGTTTGATTTTTTAATTTTCGTAAAGAATCAGAATAAGTATTTTAATCAATAATCCTCTATATTACTAATATATAGAATTATAATAATATTTCACGAAAAACCGTTGTTTTGTTGTCATTATCAGCAATTAGAAAAAAAAAATTGGTAATTCATGATCTCGTTAATTGGTTTTTTGTTATCACAAAATAATAATCATTTTGACAGTATAATCGTATATATTTAAGGACCTTATGTATTATTATTGTCCATACAATAATCGTAGATAATGGCATTCTCTCATATATTTATATCTACTTTTATTTTAAAATTATATATATGTATGTTAATCATTACCTACGATACTTACAATTACAATTACATCCGCTAAGACTTTACGGTAGCACTGTTGTGATGAGCTCTATACCTCTATCGATATAACGCATGAGGGATATGAATCGTGGTTCTTTTCTTTAGTAAATTTCTTCTACAAGGAGGTCAAGTGTCGAAATTTGTCGATCGTGATGAAATATCGCAACATCAAGATCGGAAATAAGTGCGACACACCTTGTCGATGTGTCGAGGAAGACAGCGGATCATTATCGATAACCGACGTCGTTATGCGCGAGGTAAGTTCCAACGAATCCGTGAGAATCGCGGTCCCAATTAATCAGGTTCATGATGTAATCGTAACGTTGCTAGACGCATCTATAGACATCGGTACTTACTGTACAAGATATGTCACCCTTTCGTGATACGTAGTGATAACGTGAAATTAAATCAACGCTGTGTGAAAATTATATCTATATGTAAAATGACGGGGCACGTTCGGAGGCTGCAAATGCCTCGAATCATATGATGTAAATAATTATGTACAATTTAATTACGGGCGATGTACATCTAGAATGTGTCTTATGATTTTTAACGCAATTACCTTTTCGCACGCTCCTTCCGTTTTCCATCCGTTCTTTTTCCTGCAATTAATCCCAAATCTAACAATTGATCAACGTCGACTGTCTATATCATTACTAGATCGCTTTGTCGAATTAAATGGATCACTACGCTACGTAGTACTTTTTCACTATAACGGTTTTACATGTCTCTTGGTCATACCTAAAGGAGAGCACAGAGGAGAAGAGTACTTAATATCTTTGTCGATACTATTCTTGTACGCGTTTGAATGAATACGTTCTCCGGATGAGTCTAATCTATATTTTGTTTTATATACGACAATAATATAGACGTCACATTGGAAAGAAACACGCGGATATGTGACAGCTATTTACACTAACGAGACGTCGTGTATATTCAGCACTCTTTCCCCAATCCTTTCAAAGGTCATCTAATAAGGCACTGCGTTTTACTGCGACTGAATCGGTGCAAGTACAGAACAATCAGGAGTTGTTTTAGAGGTTTTGCGATACGTCGATTCCGATCTCGGCTTACTTACACTTACGGTGTGTATATAAATGCGTTTTGGTACCTTTTCTCTTCCCGTTTATCTTTATGTTCGTCAACTTTATAATCGGTATTTCTACGATCTACCCGATACATCATGAATGACGATGCGTCTAACGATATAAGTAAACAGTGCATAATTAATAGATACGATTAAAATGCTTCAGGAACAAACGTTAAATGCAGCAAATTTGCACACGAATGCATTAGCTGATTAGATAAAGTAGAGGATTGGCTGTACATGCGTGTCACGACAGGTGAAAGATGCGATGCGACACATAATTAAAGAATATTAAGTGAGTGAAATTATCGAGCGTGAAATTATATCGACATTTACGCGTCGTTTGCATAAATAGAATTACATGTTTCTTGTTTGCACATATCTAAATTTTATGTTTAAATTACCTAGTTTTACTTTCAGAGTTGTTATCGAATAATGAAGTCTCGAGTGGACAGTTATAGTCAATTTCAATTCATATTCATTGGCTAAACATACAATTCAAATTTTTCTCAGAGAAAATAACAGTTTTAAATGTACATCAAATCGAAATTATATGTCTACTTACAATTTTTTTATCTTTAGACAAAACAACAAAAATTTAAAAATTTTCATCTGAATATAATTATTAAGGTTTTGCCTCTTCATTATCTTTGTTTCATTAGATGTGTCAATTATCGATATTTAATCGTTTAAGATGTTCTTTTCCTAAAGGAAAAGAATGATATATATATATGATAATGAATGATAACGAGTTTACATCTTGAAAACAGTACGCGTTATGTACGAATATAAGAAACAAGTAATAACAATATCATAGAGTATAAATGGCATATTGCGTAATAAACTATTTATATTATACAACGTAACGTGTGCGCATACGCTTCTTAATACAAATAGGTACAAGTTCCTTTTTTTATTAGTATAGTGTGTCTATTGAAGAAGGACATCACTCCACTTATTGTTAGATAACTGTTCTATGCGAGAAAACTTTACTTTGTATATCGTTCCATTCTCATATCGTCTTCATCATCTTATCGTGTTCATTAACTCTATGCTGCGTGAGATAGGAATCGCTAAGCTATATCGTCTCACATCGATGAAGACTCTTCAGATCGTATTCTCAAGATTGCCCAAGAATTGCCGAAAGCTTTGCTGTTGAGTTCGCAAAAGAAATTTACAAGAATCGCACATTATTGCGGGTACGCTGCGGTGAGTTATCGCGATTATTCTACGATTAACTTGAAGTACAGTTATTATGGCGACACATAAAATATATACTTAAAAGAACACCAGTCGGAAACAACATTTCCCACGTGTTCGGTAATATCGATCCGCAAAATTACGCGCTTAAATCAGTCGACATTGATTATTTCGGTAACGCGAGATGTCATCTCGAAGATACGCGCGGTCGCGACGTTTCCACTGGTCTCTTAAGAACAAGTTAATTACCCCGCCTAATATGGCTCCGTCGGACTAGGATTCAGCGTCAGATCGTGTATACATGGATAGAAACGTCGAAGAACGAGATCGCGCAAGTCAGAATGCGCGATATCAGTCTCGCACGCTTTAGATGGGAATACTGTATACATATATTATATCTATGTATAAACGCTCTAAGGCTTTGGCAGTGATTTAACAAGTCGATTATCCGGCACGTCCGATAGGGGCAGGTACGCGCAATTACTTTCTCTCCTCATTTTCTCTTTTCTATTGCGAATCCCGCCGGCCACGATCCAGAATCGATATGTGCTATCACGTGTGTCGGAAATACCGAAAAGTCGATTTCGTCTCTTATACAAGCATTCGCGGAATAGATCTCCTTCTTCTTCTCGAGTTGTCGATATGGGGTCCTCTCGCCGGCAACTGGCCGGCCTCTGTGCACGATCGGCAGCAAAACTTTGCGTAATACTTGTGCGTGCAATACTTGGCAGCCACGATAAGCTCGCAATTGGCGAAGAATGTGTTATCTTGGCAATGGGGATGAATAAAGATACCTGAAAGAATCAATCACATTAATTAAACGCATGTTAAATTGTATTAAGGAATATGTAAAGTATGAAGTATGTCAGAGTCGCTTACCAGCTACGCGTATATCAACGCTATCGGAATCCGAAGACAACTCATTGGCTGCTTCGCATCGATATCGGCCAGAGTCATCTTGATTTGCATCGCTAATAATAAGTCGATTGAGTTCTAAAAATAAAAGTGTTTGATTTATATTAGCATTTAATTTATTATCATTCTGAAAAATTTAATCTGTAATATTTGCAAAGAGACATTTGTGTTTTTTTTAAATTGCATTATTACTTATAGCTTTACCAGAAATCTTTATTCGATTGTTTGTTCGAATAAGTTCATCGTCCTTATACCAAAGGACACGTGGAATCGGATAACCATCGACGTTGCAGGCGATGTTTATATCACTGCCTTCAGGAAATTGTGACTGTCCTGCCGATACGTTGACTTTGACCGGCACTAATGTGTTAAAGAAATAAGATTTATTAATATTTTCAAAGTATAAAAATTTGACAAATATTAAATAAGAAATTTTTTGCTCTCAGCAAGAGACTATATAAAGTTCATTTGAAGTATACTTACATTAGTTTCGTTTCTCTCTAACGATATGGATATATGTTAATTGTATTAAATATATTTTAAATAATTCCAACAAGCAAATTACCTTAACACAGTCTCAGCCTGATAGTATAATGCAATGTAAATAAATTCCGTATTAAGCGCGCATGCAGGAAAAAAAATAACCAAGACAAATTCGATTACATCGTCATTGTGACCAGTAGCGGAGAAGGACATTTTGAAAAATCTTTATTTGAAAGACATAGTGAAAGATAAATTTTTCACCGATGTGAAAACTTTATGGGAAGTCTGAAGCAACAAATTTGAAGCAACTTCATGAATTAACTTGTCACAATGATCGGTGTAATCTAGAAACATAAGTATTAGTCATCGCATAGTCTCACCTTTAAACCTACCGCTACCAGGCTCGATAGTAGTGGTTTCAAGAGGAACAACACGAGGAATGTAAGGCGGTCTCGTGGAATGAATGGGAGCGTAGGTCTGATGCTCGGGAGATTGTGTTCTGGTAGGTCTGTAAGGATACTGCGGTTTTTCAGTAGTAGGTTTCTTCGGTGGTTGGACGAGGTACTTGGTGAACTCTTCGTGTTCGGGTTTAACATTGTAGACGGGTCCGATCGCTTGCAAAGTTGCCGACCAAGACGCCGGCGTACCAATGCCGTTAAACGCCTGACAAGTGTAAACGCCGAGGCTGGTTAGAGTTACTGAGCGTATCAGAAGAGTATAATCGGTGTCTTGCTCGTAATTCTCCGAAAACAGAGGTAACATTTGGTCGCCACGCCACCAAGTGACTAATGGCCTTGGCCATCCCATAGCATAACAATGCAGAGATATCGGCGAGTTCATCGTCACCGTTACGCGAGTATCGGGCTCTCCGATGATGGCAACGGGAAGTTCGCTTGGTTCTAAAGAGTGCAAGAAAAGGGACATGCACGATGCTTAGAAAGAGAATTGTTAATCGCACCATCACCAAAACTCGCAAATTCACACTGACACTCAATTTATATTACTAGTGCTACAGGACATTATTAATTTTACTTCATGCCAATTGAAATGCATTTGATTAAACGTAAATCCACAATCAATATCTTAAGAATGCATTTCACAAGACATTCGTTACCAAGACATTTACAACAGAATTAGTGCCAATCCCATAATTCAGTGCTATTCTACCTAAAGTTATATTGAGCAGATATCATTCTTTGAAGTATAAATAAATTCCCCACGTACCTGTGATGTCCAATTGATATTCTGCCCTTACCGGTGGCCCTAAACCGTTATCGGCGGTACATACATAAGTTCCCCTATCGTAAGTATATAAATTAATGATTTGAAGAGATCCATCGAGTAGTATACGTCGTCTTTTCTCCGAAGGTCCAATCTAAAATGGACAATACAATAGATTCACAACATTTTTTCAATAATTCAGACTAGGAAAATAATTTCTCAATTATGATTATCTGTTATATTTTTCTCGCGTATGAAGTATTGTTATTTAGCGCACTCAAAATATACATTAATATGAGTTACCAATGTAGTATCCTTTCGCCATGTGATGATCGGTCTGGGAGTTCCTAGTGCAACACATTTCAATGTAATATAGCCACCTTCCTGCGCGCTGACGCGAGGTTCTTCGGGTTCTTGAATCTTTGCTGGTTCACCACCGTATTGTGGCGGAGTAACAGTAGGCCGTGATGTCGTTGTCACGGGTTCTTCCGGTGCGGGTTCTAAGCAGGATGTGCCGCAGCCACTGTTACAGCATTTCCATTCACCGGGACAATCTGCATCCGTGGCACATTCTTGCTCGCATCTCGTGCTGTTGGATACTCTCGGACAACGACCGGGTTTAACGACTGCAATTATATGTATATATGTTTTTACAACTGCTGCTAATTGAACGCAAAGATTTAAAAATTAATTTGACGAAAAAAAAATTAGGAAATCAAACAAAAATTCCATAACAATGCTTACTCGGCTGACAAACTCCTTTGTATTCCGTGCCGTCTTGCGCAGCGACTAGCGTAATGGCGCATCGAGTACCTTCGGGACAGATCTTCGTTCTACAAGGATCGACGCAACGACAGCGTTCGCAATCCTGTGAATCCACGTATTGCTCCTTACCGTACGGACAACGGATAATATTGCATTCTTCTTTGGCTTCCGCGCACCGATCTTTCGTATCTTTCGAATCCACATCTATTTCGTTACTCGCTGTAATGAAGAGAATACGAAGAATTGAAAAATTCTATTTTCTCAAGCGACAAGAATAACTTTAACATGAGAAAAGATAAGCTATTGACACATCTATACTGCTGGAAAAAAACGAAAGCGCGTTAGTATTCAATGCAGAAGAGAAATATAAGCAATACATTATTTGACATTTTCATGTATATAAAAAATTTTATGTTTCCAATTTTGCGATTTGCACTTAAATGTTAAATACGTAAAAATGGTTAAAAAATAAT
Organism: Tetramorium parvispinum; assembly: GCA_011638315.1. Lineage (NCBI taxonomy): Eukaryota > Metazoa > Arthropoda > Insecta > Hymenoptera > Formicidae > Tetramorium > Tetramorium parvispinum. The sequence continues at coordinate 21,154 of VBVR01001464.1, read as the reverse complement.
TATGCTTTATTTGCAATATTTTGTAGAAAACAAATTTATATATACAATTTTTATCTTGCTACATTTATGTCGTAAATTTCATTTTGATTAACAGAAGAGTGTCAATTTTTAAAGATGTATTATTTTCAAATATATATTTAAATTTAATTATAGTAATATATGAATATATTAAAATCGTATGTGAAAGATAGATTAAAAGATAGAGACATTTTAGTAAAAACTGCCAGAAAAGTGAGAAAAGGTTTTCAACATATAAAAGTACATAGAGATTATTATATGTATGTACAAAAATATCGATTGCTGATGACACTGCAACAAAGCTATAAGCTATGTATCTGCAATAATAAAAAGAGAATAAGAAACTCGTTAGCGATCTCGTCTCCTGAACTTACTCCTAAGGCAAGTGTTAATGCAAGATTCGAATGTCTTGAATCTGTTGCGATTGCCACCACATCCGGTATAAATAAACGCCCGGCACGTTTGACGTTCCTCGTCAAAATAAAATCGCTTCGTGTGCAATTGTGCGGACGTGCAAGATCCACTATCAACCGGTTCTTTACAGATCGCTGTATCATTATTATAAAAACTGTTATACAATCTACACATTTTATAGTAATGAATTCAATAAAATATCATGATTACGAAAATTAACAGCTTGATAGAATCAATCGGAAATTGGGTTAATCGAGAGGATATTAAAGAGACAATGAAGTAATATACGTACATAAATTTGAAACACTGGTGTCGTTCCCGGGAGGTACAGGTTCCTCCTGATGTAAGCAAATGGATTCGCATTCAGAAATTGTACTGAATCTGTTAGCATTGCCATCGCAGCCACCATAAGTGAATTCATGGCAGGCACGTAAACTTGGTTCATAATAATATTTGCGGAAAGCACCTCTGCATGGGCCAGCGTCCACAGGGAGATTGCACATATCTAAAGAGAGACCATTAATTCAATTTTAATCATATTAATTAATCTTTTTAGAATTGTTTTGTGAAAAAATACATTATAAGAGGATAAATAATACAGAGACAATTTACTATGTAAAAGTTTTCAACTGCAAATTTTTGATATTAGATTTTTCCCGTTATATGTGTATCGAATAAATTATATAATTAGTATTTTATAGTTAATAAAAAGATTTTATTAAAATGAAATAGCAACATAAATAAAACTTGTAATGCTTTACCTTGTCCGTGGAATTTTCCGCAGAGTCGCTCGCATTGTTCTTCGGTCTGGAATTTGTTGGCATTTCCACCACATCCGCCATAAATGAACGCCTGACACATCTGATGCTGGGCATCATAGTAATACGCGGTAATGCTATCATCACAATCGCCAGAATCGACTGGCGCCAAGCAAATCGTACTCTTCGGTTCTCCAGTCGGCGGACTTATCGTAGCTGGTGCTTGAGTAACGTCCGGTTGTGTTCGTCGCCTACATTTCCTTTCGCAAGATTCTCTATCCTGGAAGCGATTCTTATTGCCTTGACAGCCGCTGTATTCGAACTCGTAGCAAGAATCAGTGCGTCTGTCATAGTAGAATTGCTTCACGAAACCGTTACAAGGACCGATCACTTGTGGTAGGATGCAAGGATCTGAAATTTTTGTAATTTTCTCTGGATATTTGCAATATTTTCTGGGTTCTTTATAATATATTAATTAAACAAATTTGGTTTTATACGTTTCAAGTTTTTCTGTTGAACTAATTATTAGAACTTTTGATGACGAGTATAATTTTTGATATTTTTATTCTTTCACATACATATTCTTTTACTTTGTAGCTTTTCTGTTTAAAACTTACGTACCTTGAACTTCTCCGCAACGATACTCGCATTCTTCGCGAGTGTTGAAATTGTTGCCATTACTCTGACAGCCGCCGTACCGGAATTGTTTGCAAACGCCATCACGACTGTCGTAGAACCATTTTACTTGATTCTCAGAGCAAGGACCGTGCTCGTCGGGCAGGAAACAGAATTCTATTCGATAATGAATTTGAGATGAATAATAGTATCGTCGCGAACAATTTCCAAAGTCATTAGAAACGTTACCTAGCCGGAACTCGACTTGTCCCGGTGGAGGCGGCGTGGTAATGGCCACTTCACACCTGTTGACACAGTCATGTTCGGTCACGAAATTATTCTCATTCCCGCCGCATCCACCGTAATAGAATTGTCGACAGTGTTGCTCATAGGAATCGTAATACCATCGTTGAGTATAGTTGTGGCATTCTCCCAGGAGAGCGGGCAGGAGGCAGATGTCTTGTTCTATATTCATACATTTAGAAATTATACTTATGTTATGTCATTGCTCACTAAAAAATTTTACAAATCAAAGAAAAATTAAATTTTGTAGTTTCTTATTAATACGTTAAAATATATTAATGATATATTAATTAATATAGTATTGTAATACAAGTTTTAAGCTTTGATATCAATTTTTATATTATAGAATTTGAGAAAGAGAAATTAATGCAAATATTATTTTTTTTCTATATACTTTCTCTAATATTGATGAAAAGTACTACTATGTGTTACATATAATATCACACACCACGTGCAATTAAATGTAAATCTCTCTCAATTGTAATTAAATTAAATTAAGTTTTTTGTTAAAAAATAATTTGTATTGTTAATGCAATAAAAAAGTGAAAAAAAGAATAAGTGCTTTTAAAAGTATTTGACACGGAAAATGTTACAGAAAGAACGTAAGAGAAATGAAACCTTACCCATTTTAGGCGGACAATCAGACTCGCATGCGTCTCTAGATTCAAAGTTATTTTTATTGCCATTACAGCCAGTGTAATAGAATGGCATGCAGCGATTCTCTGATTGATCAAAATACCACCGAGATTGCTTCTCCATGCATGTACCCTCCGCCCGTGGTAACGTGCAAACATCTGTTAATCGCATCAATTGTTATATATCATGCAGTTAGACAAGACATTAATCAATCCAATTCCAACTATTTCACTACACCTGCCGTTAGTTTGAAAATTCTTATTTCTATTGTTAATCAAACTTCTCAACTGTTGTTTAACAGTTACGAATATATATGTTCAATGAAGTAAATTATTGAAGTTATATATAAGAATCTATATGTATCAATTTTTTTCCTCTGTCATCGCCATATATATTAATATTACAAGATCATATATTCATATTATCCACATATACACACACAACCACAAACACACATACACACACCAAAGTATCGTTTAAAAATTATTATATAATTGTGAAACTTGTGTAATTCGCTATAATAATGTCACTATTCAATCCTGAATTAATTACAAAATTGTCAAATGTTTAACCTAGTTGCCAAACATTTCAGCGTTAAATCTGAAATAAAATGTAATCCTTTAAATGAATTCTATTGCAAGAAGGTTAAAAAATTCAGGTTTTTATATCGTGTTGGACGAGATTATGCAAGTGAAAGCGTGCACAACTACAATTACGCGACAGTGAATCATGTGATCATGTTATTTTAATATTGCTGCCGAGACTCATATTGCTAATAACGACTCAGCGTTGCACATTAAAGTACTATTTTCGATCACCATCACCTATGAGCTAAATATGCTTCGAAAAAAAGATTAAAAAATAACACTGACACTTTCTCGAATTGAGCAAGAGCATTGAGCTTTCTTGTCAGAGTGTGCGTGATGTTATCACGAAGCGATTAAGCTCTTTTCTTCATTACTATCTATACCTTGTGAAGGACAACGCTGCTGGCAGGCAGCAAGAGTATGGAATCTATTGGCGTTGCCTTTACAACCACCGTAAACAAATTGACTACATGTGCCACGCTCGGTATCATAATACCAGCGTAATGCTGAGCCCGGACAAGGTCCGGGATCTCTCCTCATAGCGCATACGTCGGATAGTTTTACTGTAAAAGTTCATCCATCACTGTGCGATCGAGTTATTGAATAATTAGAGAAACATTTAGAAGAATAATATCCGTGGCAGGCGAGTTTCGAATAAGTCCGCACAAGAATGCTACACATTCTTGATAAACTTATGCTCCATTTATATGCCGAATAATCTCAGTAGGATGCTTTTATTATAACATATTTTTTAATCAAAATTTAAAATATTATTAAATTTGTAGTTATTATTAAATCTTATTTAAATTTTATCTTACAGATTTTTTTTTATATTACACATAACACATAAAATGAATAATATTCTTTAATTTTGATAAATTTTTATATCTGTTATATATGTATATTAAAAATAAATAAAAAATAAATAATGATATTATCAATCAGATTTACGTTATCATATCTATCTGTTAGATAAAATTTATTAAAGTTAGCCATTGCTAAAAATATTAAGCCAATAAATACCAATACTAGCATTCCACATAATTGCAAAACTACTGTTACTAAATTAATTTTCAAACGTGAAATCAATTATTTAAAAATAGCAATCGCATAATATCTTGTCGATAGCAAAAATTTATCAAATGATAAATACTGATTAAATTTTAAATCATATTTTAAGGTGAATGTCATATATAAATTAACTAATAATTTACGTAAAATACACGAAATTTTAGTGCCTATACAAAATGCAATAACGAAATGACACATACCTTTCCTTCGACCTGGCTGCAAGCATTGTTGATGGCAAGCGATTTCTGTTGGGAAGTTGTTGTCGTTTGCTTTGCAACCACCGTATACGAATTGTTCGCAAGTTTGTGATTCTCGGTTGAAGTACCATTTTGTGAAATTGCCTGCGCAAGGACCCAATTCTTTCGGCTGTTCGCAAGGATCTGTATAAACGATAAATTTAATTAGACATTAGTTGTTTAATTAATTCATAAATTTGATTTTTAGCGGCTCAAATATTATAATTGATAACCTTGCTTACCAACGTCAGTCGGTGTAACGCAAAGTTCTTCGCACTCTTCTCTTGTTTTGAACTTGTTAGCATTGCCGAGACAACCACCATAGACAAATTGACCACATTGCTTCCTGCTGGCATCATAATACCACGTTGGATGATATCCTTCGCAAGGTCCAGCAATTTTTGGCAAGAAACAAGCAGCTGTAAAATAAATCAAAGATTCCTTGCTTAAATTTTGAATTTTAACGTTTTAAAGATTTTCTTTTAATTCTTTAAATACTTTTATAGTCATAATTGGTTTGTTTAGGAAGTAAATTCAAAAATTTTATAAATGAAAAATATATTTTTAATTCTAATCTTGTATAGCAGGACAACGCTTATATGTAACAATTAATTATTATGCGAAATATCATATTTGAGTTAGGCTACCTTTTCCTTTCGGTTGAACGCAAACTTCTTTGCACTCCTCCTGCGTTTTGAACCGATTTTCGTTACCCTCGCAGCCTCCGTACCAGAACCTCGAGCAACCGCCGTAATCGGTATCATAAAACCATTTAACCGTGAAATCTCGACAAGAGCCTCTATCCTTCTTCAAACCGCATGCAGCACCGGGCATCGAAGGTACAGTGAAACAACCTTCAAAGTTCTCCCCTTGAGCTTCCTCGATTCCATCCGGACAGCATCCGTATTGCGATGCGTCGCAGGTGCATCCCGCAAAGTTTGGTCCTGTAGCTGGCGTTCTGCCATCCGAACAGCATTTATATTGCGTGTTCTCGCATCCGCAACCTGTAAATGTTACACAACAGAAACATGTACAAACCGTAATTTTCTTCTCGATTAAAGCGAGAGTTGTTCTCAACAATTTGATTTTATATCATTTTACAATTGTGCGTTGATCGTGCAATTACCTTGGCCATGAGAGCCCTTGGCGATAGTAATTCCATCGGGACAGCATCCAAACTGATAAGTGTAACACGGGCATCCCTCGAAATTGGGCCCGCTGGCAGGGGTAAACCGGTTCGGACAACAACCATGAGGCGTGTATTGACAACCACAGCCCTCATTGCTTTGTCCGCGCGCTGCCGTCGAATTATCCGGGCAACAACCGAATCTCGTGTATTGGCAGCCACAGCCATAGAAGTCTGGTCCACGAGCTGGCAGAACATTATCCGGACAGCATTTGTACGGGGTCGATAAGCAGCAACCCTCGCGGTTCGGTCCATGTGCCGGTGTTGTTCCATCCTCACAGCATCCGTAAGCACTGTCATGGCACGGCATGCGACAGCCATAGTTGTCCGGTCCGAGAGCTATGGAAAAAATCACGAATGGTGGAAGCATATACAATATGAGTTGTTTAGAATGATTTCAATATTTTCTAAATATCTATTCGATCGATTAATCGACACGAATCCATTAATGACAATTAAGTAATATAAAACTGATATAAAAAGCAATTTGTATTTTATAATATACTTTCATTATAAAATATTATTTCACAGTTAGATATGTTTTCAAAATATTATGTCGGCAATGTTACTATCTGTTTTTTTTTAATTCAGCGAATAATTAGTTCTTAATTCTCAAAGTTAATATCTTATCAAATTTATTGTAATTTATTTATTATTATGCAACCAACCCGCGGTAACTCCGTCAGGGCAGCATCCAAAGTAGGATGCGCTGCAGTTTTCGGGATTAATGACACCCTTGCATCCCTCAAAGTTGACACCATTTGCAATGGTGATACCATCAGGACAGCAACCGTAAGTAGTGTTCGCACAATCTTCACTCGAAATAGGTTGCGTCGTTATTTCATACTCCGTTAGAGGTGTTTCAGAAGTGACTTCTTCCTCACAACCTTGATACAACATATATCATTATTATACATTCAAAAATATGCATAATAAAAATACATAATACAACAGGTTTTGATTTTAGAGAAATCTAGGTAGAAATAAGGGTATTCCTTTGTAGACATATCGTACAATATGCCGTATATTCTCACATATATGATATATTTTATACAATACAGAGAAATATATATACCTTCGCCATTAGGACCAGAAGCGGCTTTAAGATCACCTGGACAGCAACCAAATTTAGTGATATTGCAACATCCCAGCTGATCCTTTCCACTAGCTGCAGTCTCGTTGTCAGGGCAACATCCAAATCTACACAATTAAACGCACAAGCGGTTAAATTAGATTATAAGATTAAAATCATATATGTGAAGAGTTTACATTATAACAATGAATTGTTGGAAACTAACTCTGTTTCTTTACATGGTTTCTTGCATCCTTCGTAATCGTTGCCTTGCGCTATAGTAACACCGTCGGGACAACAACCGAAGAGTGATTCGTTACAATGAGAGTCGGGACAACCCTTGTTCTTGGAACCAGTAGCTGGCGACACGCCATCGGGGCAGCAACCATATCGCGTCTCGTTGCACGTTTGCGGTGTCGGGCAACCTTGACCGAATGGTCCCTGAGCAGCAGTGATATTATCGTAGCAACAACCGAAAGGCGTTTTCTTGCAGCTCTTCCTTGGTTTGCATTGTCGTTTTTGCGTTACTTCAGGGAAACTGGTTGTCCATATCTCTGTGACTAAAATTACAAGTTGGCATTAATATAGTTGACATGAAACATTTATGAAACATCATTAGATACTTACTGTGAGTCTTTTCGGTAAGATCAGTTTCTTCACTGATCGTGGAGGCTGTAATTTCCGTCTCACCGGACACTGTTGTCTCTTCGAAAGACGATGTTGTAGCCGACGATTCAGTAGTTTCGCCCGACAAAGTTGTCCCGCCCGATTCGGTCGTCATTCCTGACTCAGTAGTCTCCGTAACTTCCGTCTCTGTAGAAGCTGTGACGGTACTTTCGCTGGATTCTGTTGCGCCCGATTCGACAGTCGCGCTTGAGGTCGTAAGATCGCTAGATTCAGTCGTCAGCCCGGATTCTGTTGTCTCAGCTGATTCTGTGCTAATACCGGACTCAGTTGTCTCTTCTGATTCTGTGGTTTGTCCCGATTCGGTTATATCGCTACCGGTAGTTTCAGTCTCACCCGACGGACTCGATTCAGAAGTAGTACCTTCCGTGCTAAATATTGTACTTTCGTCTGTTTGACTCGATTCCGTAGTTATAGTGTCAGTACTTTGTTCCTCAGAATTAAAATCATTCTCGCCTTGTACATTTAATTCGGTTGTTAGCTGAGAAACCATTGTTGATGACTCAGTCGCTGTTTCTGCAAAATATTATTACTTTGTAATTTATACTTTAGACTTGTATTTTATACTTTAGGAAGATGAATTAATTTATGCTTATATTAAAAAAGAAATGTAAACTCTTATGCATCTTTACGTTATATAAATAAAGATATTGAAAATTTCCGATAAATATATGAAAGATTACCATATTTATGATTTAAATTTGAATAATAAAATACAAAAGTACTTTAAAAAAAATTACATTTTAATTGTAATTTTAATCTTATATCTTTATATGATATTAAATCATCATTATAAACTATTTTACGATTTAATTACCGGAAGTGCTCTCGCTTTCAGTTGTTTCTGTTTTTTCCGTAACCGTGGTCTCCGTACTCTCCGTCTCTGAAGATAATGTACTTGGTGGAGATTCCGTGGATTCGGTCGTATCTGTAGTTTCGGTAGTTGGTGTTGTTTGAGTTTCCGTTGAATCGGTCGTTTCGGTATTTGTCGTCTCTGTTTCTGTGGATTCTATCGAATCGGTCGTAGAAGAAATCGTGGTTTCCATTGAAGTGACATCGGTCGATTCGCTTGTTACGTCGTTCGAACTAGTCGTTATATCGCTCGATGCGATTGTTGTTTCTGAATCTTTACTAGCGGTTAATTCGGTATCTGCACTGCTAGCTTCGCTGGAGGCAGTAACGGAATAATCCGTCGATTGTTCCGTTGTTCCTGATTCAATATTGAAAGAGTTAATAAATATATAAAGCAATACTAATTTTATCAATGGTTAAAATGATTTATATTCAACATTATTTATAGCTTTCTTAAAAACTGTAATAAATATATTTGACAGAAACATACTGTCGGATTCCGATGTTTGAGTGAATTCGTCCGTAGATGCGCTCGCACCGGATCCTTCCTCGGGGCTGGTACCGGATCCTTCTTCGATAGTAGTTCCGAATCCTTCGAGCGTTACATCAGTTTCCAGGATATCCGACGATTCGGTTACTTCAGTTCCAAATTCGGTTGTACCAGTTTTGCCTTCCGTTGTAATTCCACTAACCGAACTTTCACTCTCTTCGCTAGTTCTACCAGTGAAGAAGCTAGTATCAAACATGGTAAAATCATCGTCGCCGCTACCTTCGCCGCTGCCCAATTCAGAGGGTGATATATCGCCTCTCGTAGAATCGCTAAACATAGTGTCGTAAATGTCACTTCCGGTAAAGGAACTTGGAGACGTTGCTTCTGTTTGCCCGATTAATTTGTCCATTGTCACTTTCTAAAAAAAAAAACGAGAAAAGACGTTTCAATATTGCGACTATCTAATCCTCAATGAGACGTAAAATCGAAGGAGAATCGCGTTACCAGATTCCGCACATAAGGAAGATTGATTTGATTCGCGAATCCGAGACGACTCTTTGAAACGGTAGAACAATAAGAAATGAAGTTACGAAGTAACTTCGTTGCATCTAATATTTAATTAAGGGCGAGACGACCCAGTTTCACTTACCCCCTCGGGAAGACTGAATTCACCAGCAGCTATTCCTTCCTCTTCCTCTTCCTCTTCCTCTTCCTCCTCGCACTCTTCCTCCTCCTCAGACTCTGTCGTTTTCTCCTCGTCGGTCGGTGTCACGCCTGCGTTCAGCAAAACAACAAATTTAAATAAATTATGATTTAAATTTTTAATGTGGTCGCCTCTTAAAAGTATGCGCATGAAAACATTCTTATAACGCTGAAGAATTCTATGCGTGCACTCTATTTATCGTTGACTAATTTCGAAAGCACATCAGAAATTTAATTTTTCTTGCTACAGAGACTGAGAAATATGTTATTCACGGTGGGGTGGTTCGTGTTGCCCTTTAGAATGTGATAAGTGCTAAGACATTTGAATTTAATACCACGAACCTCATTATTTTCACGCCTGCTGTTCAAGGTATATTCAATATTTTATGCTCGTGGCCTATAATGAAAAGGTTTACGTCACAATAAATCATGTACTCTGTGTTATGAAGCAAATGTTGCATGTTACAATACACCTTTACTATCTTTAGTCATGAAAATGACAATAACATTCAAGGGATTTTTTTTGAGGTAAATAGAATTTAAAAAATAAAATTTATTTTTCAAATAAGATATATAATTAGTAGATTATGTATTAATATGTATTGCTTATATGTATACGTATATTTTCTTTCTCTTTTAATAGGGATATGATTTAATGGTGTATAAATAATACAAAATAAATAAATTTTAAACAATTAAAAAATTTAAATTATTTGTAATTAAAGATTAATTAAATAACAAGTTTTTAAAGTTATTATTAATATATAAATCTTTTTTAAACATTGTTATTTTAGAAAGTGACATTTTTTTAATGCAAAAATTATTTATTTTATATCTATTAAACATTAATTATTCTATTTAAAAATATCAAAACTAAGCTCGTTAAACCTTTACCTTCTTCACAAGGTTGATCATTGCACTTTTCGGTAGAGAACATAATGTTATCGGCATTACACTGACTCACAGGTACCGTCTTGTTGTCCTTCATGCAAATCACTTTGCGAGTCATGTCGCCACCACCACATGGCTCCGAACACTGCAATACATTACGACGTGATTGACGACATCGTTGATTATATTTCGAGAAAATTAAATCAATCATAAATCTGAATTGTAATCAAAACCTTTATAAAACCGCAGTGGTAATTTTAATGAAACAATATCAATTATTTATATTGAAAAATAAAAATGTTATATGTCCCCAGAAATAAATAAATTAAAAATAAAGACAAACCTTGCTCCAAGGTCCTGCGAACCATTCGCCCTTGCACGGTTCTTCAGCAGTGCAATTTTGGGTATCTTCAAATTTCTTTTCAGGATCGCAATTCTCGTCCGAAACTTTCTTCACAGTATCGTCGCTAAAAGTGCCACAGAACACTTTGCGTGTTTGTACGCCGCTTCCGCATTGTGCCGAACACTATGAAAATATTAATTAAAATAAAGAGAAATAGACAAGTAGAATAGACAAATAGAATAAATTTTATTGATATACATTTAATTAAAAGCTTCGATAAGAATATTGATGACTACCGTTTAACCAATTTATTTGTATATTAAAATACATTTTTATTTTAGAATAAATAATAGAAAAGATGTAAGAAAATGCTTATTTACGTACCTCGCTCCATTGCGAAGTAAACCACTGGAAATCGCAATTCTTAGCTTTCTCACAATCTCTTTCCAATTCTGGCTTCTTGTCTGCATCACACAAGTCATCTGAATAAACTGTACCGTCTTGAGTAGCGCAATGGGCGGTTCTGGTTTCTTTGATGAGATCACACTTTTCCTCGCACTATTAAGAGAAGATTTCCAAATTATGTTCGTTTAAAAATTTGAGAAGCATATACAAACAGTTTCAATAATTTCGATAATTTCTTATTTAATAAAAAGTTACTCGCGTATTCGAAAAACTCACTCCGCTCCATTCCGAGGTAACCCAATCGAGACCAGCGCAAGGTCTTAGCTCGCAATCTTTTTCACGTTCGGGTACTTCCATTTCACATGCTTCATCTCCCAACACTTGAATCTTTCCATCTACCTTCTTGTAGCACGTAACTGTCCTGGTTTGCTTACCAGGTCCGCATATATGATCGCACTGAGAGAAAATTTATTTCTTTCATCATATAATCATATAATTTAATGTCGCCATACATGACAATACAATAACTTACAGGCTTCCAGGGCCCTTCATGCCACAGTGGACAATCCACATCTTTGTTGCATTCCTGCTTAGTAAGTCCTTTCGGCCCTACTTTTTCCAAACATTGAGAATCATCTACCACGGAAGCAATTCCACCCGAGATGATCTGCTCGCATTTGATATCTCTGGTCTGCTCACCCCCTTCACCGCAATGTTTGGTACAATTCGTCCACGGGCCTTCTACCCAGTCAGGCGGACACGGTTCTTCGCTACAGCTTTGAGTGTCAGCCGGTTCCAACTGCCGATCGCATAAGCCGTCATCCACTGGCTGATTGTCACGCCTTCGTACACAAGCTACTCGTCTCGATTGATAGCCTTAAAAAAAAGATAAATAAAGCGTAAAGCAGATTTGCTTTCGTTCAAGTGCAATTGTTACTTTAACTATAACAGGTATGTAGAGTTTATTATAAAAGAAAATGAAATACAGACGGTATATGATAGAGTACAGAGTGACTCGTGGAACGGCTACAGCGAAACTGAAACTTTCGTCGCTCGCATCGCGCTTTTAGATCTAAGAAATTCCAAAAGAAAAGATCGACAATCGAAATCGAATCGTCTTTAGCGGCCCGCCAAACGCCTGCGACGCCGTGTGATCTGACCGAACGCGACGCATCTCGACCGCCGCGCTACATAAAAGAATCGTAACAAAAGAAAGTCGGAGACTACAGACAAAATAAAATTGCTTAATCCTACAGGTAATTATTAATTTTAATATTCAAACTGTAGATAAAATTGATTAGCAATATTTATTTGCTGTCGCGTTAATTGTACGCGTATTAAAATGATAATCTCTGTAATACCTCCACCGCAACTGACGCTGCAACTTGAGAATTCATCGGTTACCCAAGTGTAACTATCCGGATCGGTACGTGTCGAGAACTTGTTGGGTATGCTGTATTCATAATGCACTCCCACATTGCGGTCTTGGTACAGCAACTGCGAAAGGGAACGGTTCCTCGTTAATTCTTTGTTCTGAATATTTCAATAGTAAAAGAAAACCTATACTGATGTATACCAACCACAACGTAAATCGGCTCATTCGTTGGTCCCAGAGCCGTGATAGTATCGGGTGCTGCAAATCCTTGAGGATCTCTAGCGTAATGAAAGATCGTGCCCGAAAAGCGCAAGCTGCGCGGAAAATCTATTCTCCAATTGCCATTTAAATAGTAATGTCCAGATGTATTGCGTATAGCTAATCAAAAATTTAAAAAAATATTTATAATGAGTAATTGCTGAACAATTTATTAATATTTTAATTATTGATATTAATATAAATCTCGCTATTTTATTTTTTACATTTATTTCAGTTTTTATTTCGGTTATACTTACCTAAATAATTGTTAGATGGATAATTTTCTTTTATAACAATATTTGTCGCGCCCTCGGGAATAAGCAAAATATCAATATACCCTGAAAAAATAATATTTCTCTATTATTAATGCAGAAAAATATGTAGAATGAATAATAGAAATAATTTTTATAAAATAAGTAGAAAATTAATTGAAATATACAATATCAATTACAAAATCACTTGTTGGAAAATTGTTATGGGAAATCTGTTACTAATTTAATTTGCAAATATTAATCAATGAAAATTACTCACCCACTTGGAGATCGTCTGTATCAAATAAGCCGGTAACGGTATTGCAATCTGAGCCATCGCCACCGCATTCTCTGCACGCATCTTCTTCGGCATCGCTGCCCAGCATCATGTCGCACCCGACGTGCTAGTCAGAAGAATTTTATAATAAATTTTATCATAATACAGAGTTCTACTTCTGTTCTATTTCTATTTCTTAATTTTATTTAACATAATTATTTAACAGTTTAATCACAATATCCGTTATTTAACATAACATTTCGGTAAAATCGAAAACATGTTTAAAAAAAATTAACTAATTGTTTTTCACGTGATTACAAATTTGTAATAATTAAACATAATTTACCATGCATTTGCCTTTGACACAAACATCGTTCTTCTCGGACTCACAAGGAGTGCCATCGACCACAGCGACTTTATGCCTGTAGAAAAATCGCTCGCCTCGTGGCATGCAATTTAGTTCGCATTTATTTGGACTTCCGGTGTACGGAATCCAACTGTGGAAAATAAATAATAATATGCAATTAAAAATCAATAATTATCGTACCCATTTTGTCGATTATCATTGTCAGTTACTATTATTTATTAATATCTAATATTTAATTTATTTAACAAGTTATGTGTTTACGACGCATGAGGAAGAAAGAATATAGAAAGAATATCCATAAATATGATGTTTTGTTAGAATATCCATAAATATGATCTTTCATTAGAAGATGGAATAAGCGGCCGTGGATTACACAGCAAATGACGGATTATTAAGTGATGTCAAGGGCCGCGAAGAATTCTATCATCATCCCAGGTCAGAGTACCGATCATAAATCATCGTCACGATGCAACAATAATCTTGTTTCATGAATTCGACGGAATTTCCAGTTGAAAAGGCATTGATAATCATGTAATGCCAGTTATAAGAGAAAAAGAAAAAGAGAGAGAGAGAGAGAGAAAGTAAGAGAAATACTGACTCGTAATAAACTCCTTCAAAGGGTACGTTGTTGAACTCTGCACACTGTTCCGCACGAAAATCCTTTGATTCGCCAGGACATTCCTATAAACAGATATAATTAAGGATTTTTTAATTCAGCGGAATAAAATTGTTGACGCAAAGATTATACTTTATTAAATTGTTAATCTGTAGTGTTAAACAGACAATAAATAAAAAACTATTTATAGCTATTTTAATTATCAAAAATGCAAATTCTTTAACAAAGAATTTATAACTTTTTCTGTATAAGAAACAGAAATTTACAAATGTAAATGGAATTTATTAATATTTTCTATAAAAATTTTATAATTTTTTGTGTTGATTATATCAAGAAATTCTTTCTATTGCGTTTTTGCATTATTAATGAATATAAGTCAGTGCAGCAACTTCAAAAACAGATTTTAAAAAATAACATTTTTGTATGAAATAAAGTTTACTGAGGACAGCTTGTCCCGTAAAAAAAATTGAAAATTGCTCAGCATTAGTCATAATTATTGATCTGCAAATATGTTTTCATAAGAAAAACAAAATAAAATAACTGTTAAAAGTTAAAATTGTTGAAAGTAAATAATCGTGTAAATTCATTTCTATCGCATTCCATTGTATTTTATTGTTCTCATTTTGTCAATATCGATTTCAAAATATCAGCAGTGGATGTCGGATTTACGTATGAAGAAATATACATATGCCTAAGCGTCATTGAGAAAAACGTTTCATCACCATATGAAAGGACAGAAGAAAAATGTTGCTTGAAGGCAGAAAGGTCTTTGTTAAGGGATCAATGTAACGTCCCTATTTTCTGACTAGCAATCCTTTTTGTTAGGTCAATTTGATTTTTTGAACATCTTATCTCATCAGATACATCAAACTTAAGGCTTTTTATCAAATATATCATTTTTTAATATTATATTGCAGTAGTAAGAATGTTAAAACTTTGGCAAGTTATTTATATCAAATTAGATAATTTAACACGCAATCTTATATTTTCACTTTCTCATTTTTATCGGTTTTAACGATTAAAAACTTGACGAATTATTTTGACTAATATTTATATCATAAATTATCTAAATTATTCAAAATATATCTAAATTAATTGCTTTTGTGTAACTTAAGTAATAATACTGATAGCCTTGGAAATTTTATCCTTGTTTAATATTGTGAAATAAATGAGCGCGTGTTATTGTGCTATTTTATGAACGGCCCGCAAAAATGAAATGACCCCAGAAATGAACGGAGGGCAGATCTGTGGCGCAGGTAATGTCGATATAAATCGAGTGGAACCCTAGCAAAAACGATGAAGAGATACTCCAGCGGGACCGGTACCACGCACGAGGATACAGCACAGAATTTATGGTGGGAGATTTCTTACGAACGGAATGAAACTCCAGTAAAAGGGTGGCAAGGCAACAGGGTGGCCTAAAATAGTAAAAGAGGAAAAGAGTGAAAGAAGGGGAAGAGGGGAGAGAAAGAGAGAAATAGCAACATCTTGGAAAAAGTTTTAGGCATTAATCAAGCTATACCGAAACGATGTCGCAAATAATAAATATTACCAATTGTAGCAAACTGAAATTTGTAAGGAATTATTTCCAAGTCTGACATTATACAACTGATTAAGAGCAAATAGTTTTTTTAAGTATCAGAATTACTTACTTTATAATCTATTACTTTTAGAAATAATAATGACTCAGATATATGTATACATATAAATGATATTGTATCGCATTTTCTTATCGTATCCTTATTCGCGCCTTTTATTTATTACGGAAAACAAAAGTCTTCGTTTTTTGAAAGAATCGAAAGTGCGTAGGAAATAGCACGTGCAAAATGAATTACAACGATATATTAGATATATTAGACTTTCTGTATATTTTAACGTGGAGAGATAATAGAATAGTTAATCCTATAATTTAATCTTTATAATTTAATAGCTACTGATTATTTATGAGATCTCCGAAAATCTCGGTTTTGGTTTCTTGCGCAGGATTTTTGTTTCTAATGATATTCTTGATTTATATAAATTATTGGATAATTATATAATCTTTTATGACATAAATTATAACTTATAACTGAGATACAACTATTGTCATTCCAGAAAATAGATGTCAATGGCATCTGTTATAGAGCACATATAGCGGTGTACCTCGCTATTTGTTCTAATTAGCGTCTAACTCTAACAAAGTTAATACTTCGTAAGTCAATGCTGTATAATAGACTTCCGTTCATGAATCTTCTGCAATTTGTGCAATTCATTGCACAAATATACTTTTTAAAGAAAGAACTTTAATATTATAAAATTTTTTAAATTACATATCAACTAGTTGATAATATAAATTTCGAAATATTTTAAATTTAATATCCAAATTACGTTTGTATCCATTTATCTCTTCAATAACAATCTGTCTCAAAACATGAAGTGATAGGTCTTGTCGTGTCAGTTTCAGAAGATTTACGTAATATTCTCTTAGTTGTCTTGCAATTGCGTAACATTGGCACATTATATCTCTCTAAAGTAAAATGAAATCAGAGTCAAGAGAGATGAGAAATTTGTCATCGTAATGACTGGATTATTTTATTTGATTAACGACAATTGTGCGCTGAAGAAAGCAAAGATGCAAATTTCAATTCATTGATTATAGTTTGTTTGCAGATGAAAGTAACTGAAATGCGCATCACATGTATGTTTCAAGGATTTTTGATAGACTATCAGACTACTCGATCTATTAAAGCACATCACATAAATCACTTGCTGTTACGAGGCAATTAATCAAGTTCCAGATTGTATTCGACTCGCATAGCCTACAGCATTCCCACGACAAAATCTTTTTGCAATGTCCGGCCAAAATTATCACATCGCGGAAGATGACGCAATCACTCGCATCCAGTGATTGAGTTTATCGCAAATAAAATAATTATGAGTTATTATTATTAATTTTCCGTACTCACTTGAATGTTGCACGAGAAGAATCTCCTAGATGCACCAGTACACTTGTCATGACCACTGTCACTGCAACATTAAAGAATAAATGTATTATTTTAATGACAATCGATAGAGCTTGAAATTTAAATAATTATTAACAACTTTAATAGTCGTTAATATTTATTTCTCTTAGTTAAATACTGTGTTATTTATGAAATTTGTATGGAAGAAAATCGGAAATAATCAATAATGGTTTGTAATATTCTATCTGAGTGTGAAGTTTCTTGAGAACAAGATTAAGAGATTACTGCTTCAATAAATTTCCGCAGTATCCTGGTAAGTGCTGCTTACTTATTTCGCACGAGAAGGTCCAACATTTAAAAATTTATCTTCCTAAGGTAGATACGTCTTTTTACTTCATAAAATTTTTAGAGCGAGATTTCGAGATTTATGTAAATTATGTAGTTGGGAAATAGCATTAGATGTATTGTTTTATTAATAGGTTTATGTATGTACATACATAATTACGCTGTGTTACATTTTCACAGTTTTATAATTTATTCTATATGAGGATTACGAAAAGACTACTTTCAAATGAAATCATTTTTAATGTGAATAAAATGTACTTGGGAAAAAATTAATACAAATTATATAACCATAAAATTTTCTCTATTGATTTATGATTAATTCCCAATTTCTAATCGATTGAAAGTATCCACTACAGAAACGGAAAGCAAGTCATACCATCATCCTGAAAATGACATGTTTTCTTCGCGATTCAATCGATACATTCAAATGACCTGTGACACGATATATTCAATATAAGAAGCTTGACGTGCGCATTACACGCTTTCACGTTACGATTATCTCGCTTTCTAAAAGCCGTGCTGTATCATTAGTGATGAGCCCACCCAGCTAGCACTGGCACAATGTCAATCATGAATCGGTCACTTTTCCTATTTCCTACTCTACATAATCATGGCGGGTTAAAACCAACTTTAATTGCGCTTCGTCTTTGCAATGGGAAATTGTGAGAATTTCCCGGAGATAGCGTGACGTCGGGAGACGTGTAAGTGCCTACGATTAATCTTCGCTTAGTTTCGAGATAAGGAGGATTTACGGCAGATCTGTTACGTTGGCGTGTGCTAGGAGAAAAGTTTCGTTGATTTATCCTAAATTTAATCGCGGCTGACATATGACGCACTGTAAAAAAAAATTTAGTTGACGTTTTCGTTCATATTACATTTGCTATTTTTCGCGATTTGCCGTTTCCTTTGAATTAAATTCCTGATTGTAATTTTTCAACGAAAGCAGTATTTTATTTAAATGCAATGCAGAGCAATGTATATTAATAATGTTAGGAGATATTTCTCCAATAAAAATTTTCTCTTTATTTTTTACATTGCTACTAAAATATATTTTGAAATATAATTTGTAACATTTTTATGAGTGTTATAAATAGTTTCTTCAATTTACTTATACAGTTATTACATCGAGTATCCATTGCATATCAAGACTTGATTAAATTCTTTGCAAGTTTGTGTGTCCGTTTTAATCCAATCTCAATTCAATTGAGCATACTATTGTAGCGAATTCTAAGGAAACGAGAAATGGCTTCTTTCGGATAAATCAACAAAGAACAAACTTTAAACTTTTAACTTTGTTACGAATTTAAGTGAGCACAAGTATGAAAATAACATAGCAATTATTACATATTGCTAATAATGTTCGTACAGTATTTGTATTAATGTCAAAGTGTGTAAGAATGTGTGAATGTAAACTTGTAAAATATAATAATAACTCACTCTATGTCGAGACATTGTCTGGTTTGATGGGCGACTCCGCCACCGCAGGAGCGCGAACAGGAACTGGGTGTCGACCATGGCCCCCAGTTGCCTCTCTCGGGCTCATCCGACTCTGGTATGAAACTGCTGGGCAGATAGCTTTCGCCGTGTTGTCGGCGATGCCTTCCGTGTCTTAATTTTATATGATGCTGCAACAAGATCAAGAGAAATATATTTATTACATTGTGCTTGCGTTTTCGTGTTGTCCACGCCGCACCGCGCCGCGCCGCGCCGCGAGAGAGTTTACAGGTATCACGAGGTCGCAGCTGGGGTCGCGAAAAAGATGTGGCCTGCCGTGAGAACGTAAGTGCGAGGGGAGCATTTCGCGTTAAGTGCCCCCTTGTTCACCTGCAGCCTCCGCCTCCGAAGACCCATCCGCGCGACGTACAGTTGAGCTTCATGGGTTACAATGGTACTTGTGGTGGTTATTGCGCCGCATGAGGCACTTTAATCCTTCAAAATGGAAACAGCTCACGCATGTATACCGCGTATGCGAAATACATATTTGAAGAACATATTTTTTAATCCTTTAATTTATCTACAGACAATTTTTTGGTAAAATACAACTGTAATTTATTATTTGATCTTTTTGTTCTTATCACTTTTAATATTCAAATACTTGTTTGTAAAATTTATAACTAATATTCCATTCGGATATTATTAGAATTTCATATATTATTCTATTTCTTAAAACATATCTACTTTTTAAAAGTAACTTTTTATGAAATAATTATGTATGTGATTTATGTGCAAATAAAATCCATTGCAGAAAGTTGTGTATTCCAAATGAGAAGAAATTTATACCGTGTATCACATATGTATAAATAAATAATATATGAAATTAAACAACAATAATTATATCACGACAAAGTCTCTGGGATGTTTAGAAAAAAAGCTTTAGAATTAATGTTTCAATATAAAGAATAAAGAGTCACAGTCAGATCGCATGCGAAATTTTTGCTCGAGCTTTTATTCCAGAGGAAAGACGAAGAGTGGCTATATAACATTTTAATGGCTAGGTTTTTTTGGCGAATGCCCAAAACAGTTTGCATTTGCCGGTTGAAAAGTGCATGTGCGGTTTCCAATAAAATTATCGGTTATATACCCTGTTTGCGTTCCCTTATCGGATACTTAAGGTTCTCCGTTTAACGATGCTTTTACTAGTAAACGAGTTTCCCAATCGAACACACTTTCACTATTGCTCGAGTACAAGCGTGTTTTGCGAGCCGCTTCCATTATTGATTCTTAATGGCCCATTCGCAAAATTTATAGATTTGTATGGAAATCTATTGCTTTCAAGAAACTGCTAAAATTATGATTGGTGATGCAAATTACTTATGTTTTACGTTATTAATCGGGATAGTTTTTGATCTCACTGTAAGCCTTAATACACTGTTCAAATTTAGAAATTTCTTCAATTAAAAAGGCAAAAAGTTGATCTTCAAAAATAATAAGAGAGAGATAATTATTTCTTAAATTAATATTTTAAAAAATTGATGATATATACATGTTTGCATTGCTTTCTTAAACTAAACCTTACGATTATTTATTTTAACTGTTTGCCATGAAATTATTTCACTTCAAATATCGGCAATGAAACCATTTTATGCTTCTTTCCAGGTGATTAATGAGTACTTTGTAATCAAATAATTAGCGACAAAAGAACAAATGAAGGACTAGGCATAGTATAATTGTATACGATTTAATGAAACACAAATTTATTACTCTCCTCTCGCAATTATACTCTGTGTACAATTTATCTACTTAAGCAGTTATACCAATCGTTATATGACACAATGAATCATAGCGACCGTAGCGATTTGCGGCAATTACAGTGAATTCCTTTTTGCTTTTAAACTTAGTAAAAGATTATGCTTTTGATTCACCGCAGTTATGTTAATAAAAATTTATCGACGTCATTTTTTCACTAAATTAATTTTGTAAAATTAATTATTGTAAAAACCGTTACAGCAGAAAATTGTAC
>VBVR01001463.1:0-30286 GCA_011638315.1 Tetramorium parvispinum | reverse complement strand
ACCGTAATATATGTGCTTCGTATAAATAGAGATTGTGAGTGACATCAGATTAAGATAGAAAAACATATATGTAACTATGATTGCAGGAACTGTATCTAAGAGTAATTATTACGGTTGTAACATTCATAAAACAGCTACCCTTGCTAAAGTTGAGGCAACCATATAGCTACTTCCAGAGTATTATGGTTATCACAATCATTTTCTATGCATAAGCGGAAATCAACAGTATTATTTTGTTGCGGCAACCTTAATTTTTTTTCCGTGTACAAATAAAGATATTATGCAACTAAGATGTACTGCAAAAGTCCCAAAATCCCAATTTCTACTTAAGAGATGTCTTGGTCACCATCG
The DNA here is from genome assembly GCA_011638315.1 of Tetramorium parvispinum. Classification (NCBI taxonomy): domain Eukaryota; kingdom Metazoa; phylum Arthropoda; class Insecta; order Hymenoptera; family Formicidae; genus Tetramorium; species Tetramorium parvispinum. The sequence continues at coordinate 29,935 of VBVR01001463.1, read as the reverse complement.
ACAATTATTCGATTGTAATTTTCGACATAATACGATGTTCACAAACCAGACAATTTCTCACTAGCGCCATGTTGAGAGAAATTATTGGAAATACTATCAGCGTCTTCGTGACAATGTCTCTAAAACATATACGTGCCCATGCGAGGCAATGGTGTTCTCCGAATACAAAAGAGAAAGCACGTACGAACTTCGGCTGGCTTTAGCCAAAAGAGCTTAGAACTTCGGCTAGCTTTAGCCAGAAGAAAATAGACCACGCTACAATTTTCGCAATCCTGTCTCAACGATTGACAGTTGGACGAATCAGTTGTTAGAGTTCTGCTAGCTCTATTTTTTAGTTGTGCTATTGTTTTGCTTATATCAACTACCTGCTTCGCTAAGTTAACTTAGAAAATAAAAATCATCTTAGTTTTGAATGTCTTTCTCGAGGCTTCAGTTTGTCAATCTCATTCTTTGAACTTATTATTAGTTTGGTAAGTGGTTTTCATTTCTCTTTGTGCCAGTTAGTCCTATTTTTTATTTCTAATTAAAATATTTTGTAAACTATAAATATTAACAGAATTTTTCTAGTATTTTCTTTTATAAATTACTTTTGGCTATTCAATTTTTAAACGCATCTTATGCTCATTGGTGAGCTTTAGATTATTTAATTTAGTTATCACCACGACGTTGAAGATGTAGAGCCGAAATTTATGATTAATGTAATTTATATTAAATTATTAATTAAAAATGTAACATTTAATAACGCTGACGCATCACTAACCGCATTTAACTTTTAAAACCTATTTTTCCTTGTTATTTGTAATTCGTTAATTGTAATATTTTTAATATCAAAGCATACTAATGAAAGAATTATATAGTAGGTAAATTTTATTTTATTTAACGTAATTTTATGATATCATTACTTTGTTTTAAGAAAAATATATTTATTTTCTTAAAAAGCAATAATATTGTAGTATATTTCTTATATTAAGATTTTTTGCTTCTATATTTGACGTAATATGCTTTTGAATTTTTAAAAATCTATTTTGGTATATAAAAATACTTTTATAATATTTGTATTTAGCTATATCATTTATTCAACTGATGCGTGCATTTGATGTTTTTTATTATATAAAAATGTCATGCTTTGTAGAGATCTTTATGATTTGCACTTTGTGATCCATGATCGGTCGATTTTTGTAGGCAAACACGCCCAATATCTGACGTTTTTAAAATACTCTCTCTTCTCACGCATATCATTCACGTATCGAGTTTCTATTAGCACGAATTATCGATGGGACGTTATCACGAAACAATATTAAAGCCTTGAGAGTCACGAACTTGGAAATAATTTGGACGGCTTAATCGAATCTTTTTTTCCCTTCAATCTTAAAATGAAATAAAATGTAAGGGCTGGAATGTAGCACACAATAAAAGTGTTGGGTTTTTTTATGAAAGTGATAAAGATAAAGGAAGTAGAAACGCTTTATGAGAGACATGGTAAAATAATTCAATTTGCCCTTACAACTGGACACGCACTCCTTTTATCACGCAAAATTGCACAAATGCAATTTTCGTTACATGCATTACTATCTTACGGGATTAAACGACATTTTAACCCCACAAGATCATTATTTTTATAATGTTAAAAAAAATAGATGTGACAATATTGTGTCATTAACGATTTTGAACTAAAATACATTATAATAAATAATACATAATGATAAATACAAATGCTCTTTAAATATCGCGTTTCCAAGAAGAATTTCTACAAATGATTAATCTCGCTTTTACATTTACATTTTAATTTCTTTAGATTAGATAAAATTTTATGTATACCTTTATATAATATATAATATAAGAATTATTCTGTTTTTATCTACGCTTTTTATTTTTATCTTTTCCGTTTGTTTTGTATTTAAATATAAAAATCTAAATGGTCAATCAATTTAATTAAGTTTGTACTTATTCCGACATTTTTATCGATCTAAATTTTCTTTCTATTCGCCTTTTTAACTCTTAAAAACCTTCCCTAATTAACTCTTCCCCTTTTATTTTATGAACACCCTCGTCTATTGTCGGTAAGATAAAGGAAGGTTAATTATTAAAGTAGTAGCATAGTAACATAATTTAATTTTCTTTGTAAAAAAATTTATAAAATTAATCTTTAATGAATTGCTAAAACAATATTTTATTTAAATACTTATATGAACAATTTTTAATGTAATTTAAAAGGTTCAAATAATATAACAATATAACAATATTGATTAATTATTATATATTTATGGTGTATATTTATAATTTGTTATATTTCTGTATATACATAAATCGAAGTTTATTGAGAGGCAAACTGTATACATATAGAGATGCATAAACATGAAGAACCTAACTTCTAACTTAGCATAAATTTTACGACATAAACTTTATTTATTATTGCATTACAGGGTAAACTTTACCGTACTTAATGATAACATGAAAGATGCTGATGAAATTATTGAATAGTTGGGCAATATTATGTACAATACTGCAACTATGACGTAAATTTTGTTCGTGTTCGGACTAAATTATTAATTAAACCTTACTACGACTGAAGTGCCTACAATACAACGTCATATAGCATTTAGTTATAGTTCCCCGCATTACGACATAAAAGCCCTTTGCAAACACAAGTCAGAAGGTATTATATTAATAATTCCTCGTTGGATTATGTTTGCAATACAGTCTCAGAATGTATTGCTGTGTTGTATATGGATTGCAAGTAAATAGTATGCCTCTAAGCTACCGATGTTGTGATGTTAATTAATACCTGCAATATTCCTTTTACGTTTGTTTCAAAGCACTCGTAAAGATATTCATTAAATGAGAAACGAAATGAAAAATTAATACGAACAAAATTTCAATTTATTATTAAAACATTTGTTAATTAGACATTTTATATTAATAAATATGGTAAATTCTACTCTTTTTCAATAAATTAAGACAGGGAATCGCCCTTATTGTTTATAACGTTGAAATTTTATAAATTGTACATCTGGCAATTTTTATTCATTCTTCTGTCACGGACGCTTGATTATATCTCCTTGCAATGCCTATCGAGCATTCCAAATTCCTCGAATCGTTTTCCATCCAGAAATTCTTCCTCACTTTTCTCACAAATTTTTTCACATTACTTATTTTCATTTGCGCGATATATGCGACAAAGTTAATTTACAACGATATTTTTTTCAGAGAGTCTCGGTGATACTACCGGCGACGATGCTGGCGTTAAGGAACTTCAGGAACTTCGCGACAAATACGAGGGAAAGCTGACGGCGTCTCTCTATACAGGAACACTCTGCATCGCCGCCATCGCCTTGCTGATCGCTCTCTGCTTCAGCATCTATCATGTAAGTACCGTTAATAATTAATTTTCCCATCTTAAATTAAAATCATTAATTTTTTACGTTAATTAAATAAGAATTAATTGTTGTTTCAAAATAGGAACAATCTGTCTAAAAATATACATTTTGCTTTATTAATCTTATCTACTTAGAAAAGTTTAAAATTTAAAAAAATTTAGAATAAAAATATCTCTTTTTCCTTTATATTTTCCTTGTAAGCTACGATTCTTATTTCGATTTATGATCAAAGGAAATATTATATATATTTGAAATATTTCTCTATTACGAGTTTACTATATCTTAATCTCACTATTAATCGTTATTTTCAACAATCAATGCTCATTAGCGAGATGTTCAAGTTTTCTTAAGTTGGAGCATCATATTACCTTTCGAGAGCAAAGGTTACAAGACGATGTTCCAAGTTGTAATTAATTTTCAATTAAAACTCCATCTAGTACCCCCTTTGTAATGGGTCGATATTGGTCCAAGGTGGCTCTCGGTAGAGTGCATGTATATTCTTCATGAACCTGTCCTGAAATTGAACCGCAGAGCGTTCTGAGCCAAGAATTAATATTGATGTCAGAGGTGCAAGGAGAGCTCAAGCAACACGCGAAAGCTGTTCAAACCGATAGATTCACCAAGAATACATAAAACGTCATGTCCTAGGATTGGATCCGAGAATGGACAGTGTTGATCCTTTCGAGCCAGATATTCGCAAAACACGCGAGAAAATTGATAACGTGATTTATCTCAGATCGAAAAGTTCTTCTCACATTTTTCAACATAAAAAGTGGCACAAAAACAATTACTCGTCAACACGTCGAGACACGAGAAAAAAAGAAAAAAATTAAATGAAATAAAAATTAATTATCAAAATTGCAAACTTAAAAAAATAGATTCCGACAGTGCTTGCGAAAAAAGCTTGACAAAATGTAAACATTTGCTATGCTTATCTAATTTTAATTTTTGTTCGTTTTAATATTCTTTATTTCGTCAATGCGACTTTTCACGCTATGAAAATTAATTTATAATTTTTTCTGCTCATTATTGCGTTCTAAGAAAAATATTGCAGATATAAAATTTAAATTACATTAAATTAAATAGCGATATTATATATTAAATAGTAATATTGTATATTAAAAGTCATGTAAATGATGTTTAAAAAGGGGGAAAGGCTTTTCTAAAACATGTCACGAATTTTATTGAAAATAGAATCATAAAATAATCATAAAAATATTGATTTTGCCGGTGCTTAATATACTTAATACTAATTTATTTTTCAGGGGTTATCTCATGTCATCGATTTTGTACCTGTGTCGGCGTTGATAACCATGCTCATCGTCTCTCTGACATTTTTAGTGGTCACGCAATTACCCTCGACTGTGATCTCTAAACGGTCTAGGATTTTAATAGGTTTAACATCCTCCATCATACTCGGTTTAGGAATTGTAATACTAAGAGGCATCTTACCCTTGTTCGCCTGCATCTTATCAATAATCGCCATACTACCTAAAATGAAGTGGCAAACACCGCTCATTATCGGTTGCGCTCTGGCCCTCGCATACGTTTTGAGAAGACTTATTTTCGACGACAATCTACCGGACTATTTCGCAATTCAGGTAAATGTATATTTGAAAATTGAATAAGATCTTTCTCCTAATCGACTTGTTATTGTGAAATAATGAATTATGGATAAAACTTTTATTTAGGGACCTATCTCCAATTGTTTTAAAAAGTTTAAGTCATTGCTCATTGTTGGCCCCTAAACAAAAGTTTTACCGAATTATGTACTGGAGGAAAATGATTGTAAAGACGAATTTCTTTCTTCTCAATTATATTTTAATTAATATTTTGTATTATATATACATCTATATATTATATATAATAAAACAATAAATATGATACATTTAATAATAATTTCGGAAATCATATTCTATTATTTACAGAAAAAATAATTTATTATAAAATTTTAGAATTATCGAAAAGTTTCGAAAAATATTATAATTTCGATGAATATATAAACTAATAGGTATTTTAAAAAAGTATTCATTTTATTGCGGACAGATTGTTGCGGAGATCATGTTCCTTCTGGCTGCCATCCTCGCAGGCATGTATTACAGGATCCTAACAATGATGGCCCATCGCAAGACTTTTTCCGGCACGAAGACAGTGATCGAATCGCGAATTAAGCTTGAATGCGAGAGGGAGCAGCAGGAACAATTATTGCTCAGCGTTATTCCAGCTTACATTGCAGCAGAGGTGAGCAGAGGCAATAAAAATGTATCGCTCCATGTTATAATTAAACTCTTGCTTACGATCCATTACGGAAACGTTCATGTTGAGTTTTTCGCCGCACAGATATGCAATGAAAAGGCTTCTCATTGTTACACTCGCTCACCAATCGATTAACGTTTAATTAAATTCCGGCCTACGATGTTTTGACTATATTTAATTACAGAACTAATTTAACAAAATCGCTCGAGGGATGAAATATGTAGGCGTTCGCAGAGACAAGTAGTTTTTCAGATAAAATGAAAGAAAATAAAAGTTCGCGTGCGCGATTTTCCGAACGGTTATTTTTCATCGTGTATACTACATCTGTGCGCAATCACACGATGGAGATCGATTTAAAGAAATATCGTACTGCAATAAAAATCAGATGACGACTTTTGAAGTTCCCTAACGGAAGTAATTAACGGCTCGTGCAAAAGTTTTCTGTGAAATTATAGACTTAAATTCGTAAAAAGTTCATTTGAAATAAAAGTTGAAGAAAATACACGGCGAAAGTTTCACGTCAGTTTGAAACGCGTGGATGGAGCAATCAGTCCGATTTTCTTTGATCGCATTAATTACATCTCCAAAAAGATATCTCCATCAGAGAATTCCATCTTGATATATAACATATTATATATTTGTATTTTACATAATATATAATGATACATTTGAGAAGACGTGTTAAAGACCTCACCATTAGAGCTTAATGAATATATAAACGTTTCATTTTATGATACTCGATACTCGAAATCCTTCTCATCATATAATGATAAGTTTTATTTTTATTTCCGGTTTGAAATATATATGATTTATATTATTTGTAAAATTATTAAAGGCATATTTTATATTTAAATGTAATGTAGATTTGAGAATTTACAAGCGCTAACAAATTCCGTCTATATTTTTAAACATTGTGATGAAGATTTATACATATAGAATAGAAAAACATTTACAAAAACAACCGAATAGATTACTTTAGTAATTTTAATTTTGTTTTTAAGTGATATTATCTTATTTGTAATTATTTTTAATAGCACTCATAATGCAGAGCGAATTATTAATTAAAATTGATTGCAATTCGGATTCTGATTATTTTCAATCATATCAGTGCAAATACCGTATGAATCGTATAACAATGTTTAACGGTGATATGAATAATTTATGGCTTTGAATGGGTGATTTACGTGTTAATGTGCTGATCGAAAACTATAGTGTACGATGTTTTGTTGATACGATATTCCATGACACACAAATTTCCAATGTAATACGTCATAGAGATATATAGACACAATATCGAATAATTAATATAATTGCTACAAAATTACACAACTTCTAATAAAATATGGATGATTTATCCTAAAAAAATATTATTTCAACATAATTTGTTATCGCAGGTAAAAAGAAGTATAATGCTGAAAATGGCGGATGCTTGTCAGGAAGCTAATAAGCACAAGCAAACCACGTTCCAAGAGATGTATGTACAACGGCATAATAACGTAAGGTAATTTATTATACATATTAAAATTTATATACATATTAATGAGCAAATAACGCAACAGATCCCTTACATAACGATAGTTACAAAATATTCAATGCAAATATTGTTATAAAATATTAATCTGAAGAATATTGCATATTCACATTTATTATAAATTCAAAATAAATAACAATTTTTTATTTCGTAAGGGAATTAATTTAAATCGCAAATTGCCCTCTAATATTTCTATACAATATTTCATTCATATTAACCGTCTGCTCGAATCGATTTGCAATAAGAAAGACAATGTTAAAAATAAGACTCGCTGTGCAAGGTCAAGAATAGAAATAATTTAATCATAATCAGTGTATTTAGAAGGCACGCGCGTATTTAGTTCTCCCGAGGATTATATGGGTCGAGGATGATGGCAAGGAATATTGATTGCATTGAAATAAACGCATGCTGCACGTGTCGCATAGCCTTTGGTTGTCCGTCCTCTATTTATCCATCGATCTAGCGATGCATCTGAATTTAAATCATATGATCGCTCGATTGTGCAGCATCCGGATTCAATCAAGCGTACTTTAGACGTCGATCCAGCAAAGATGAATTTTTCGTCAATACCCCCTTTCTTTGAAGTAGACCTTATAAGCTCTTCTAAGAGTATTCAAAGATTATTTCGTATATATAATTTAAATTTATATATATAATTTATATTTATTAGTATATATATATTAGTATATATAATTTAAATTTATAATTTTTACATTAAATTTCTTTGACAAAATATTAAATTGTTTAGAAGATTTTATCTATTTTTCAGCTAGTATTTATAATGGAAATAATATAAATATTAAACTTGAGTTAATATTTATGTTTATATTTAATATTAATTTTTATAAGAACAATTTCAATCTTATTAAATTTATTTTTGCTTTAGATATTCTTATAGTATGTCGAAAAATTTTGCAGCACACACAGAATTTTATTTTTAAAAACAATATCTTTGTTGATTGCATAGCATTCTCTACGCGGACATTGTCAACTTCACACCGCTGTCGGAACAGCTCTCAGCTTCCGATCTTGTGAAGACGCTCAACGAGCTCTTTGGCAGATTCGATCAAATAGCGCAGGTAAAAGAAAATATAAGAGTTAATTTTATTTATTTTCAATTAAATGTGGAATGTGATTTTAAAAAATTAATTTTCTTATTCAACAAAATTCTTTTTTAATAACATAAAGAAAACATTTTCAATATACTTTTTTATAAAATTGCTTTACAATTTATTATAAAAAAATTTATTATATTAATTTTTAATAGAATTAATTTTATTTAATATAATTATACATTGCTTCTTTTTTATTAATGTGTGTCAAAATTGAATTTATTTCTAAAGTCAATTTCAATACAAGGTAAATAATCCGATATTGGTAAAGGGTGAGAACACATGGTGACTTCCAAAACTAGATTTCTTGCTACGTATATTATCGTCAATATTGTCGTCTAACCTAAGGTCGACTATGGATCCATTAGTGCGAGGTGAATAAAATGTCTGAAACCTTTTACCCTTTACCAACAAGTAGAATATATGATCGCCTATCACTTGTGCAAAGAGGCACATTGAAAGTGTACTTTCAATTTGCACGAGAATAATATTCAAACATTTCAAATTGATAAATTTAATTCAAATTCGTTCAATAAAAATTGTTCTATAAAATATCCAAACATTTGAGTTTAGTATAACTCTAACGTTACAAAATTTCCAGCACGAGGAGAGATGTTTTAATTTTAGGAAAAATTCTTTTACCTACGATATGCAATGATTTTGTTGAAAGCTTTAGCTTGAAAGGGAAGAAAAATTTGTTAAACGTTGCAATTTAAAAAATTATTCAGCGTTTATTTGCAGAATATTTCTGATTCTTGTTTGCGCGTATTTATTTCCGTTTAACAATTAACACTAAACGAAATACAATGTTTTTCAGCGGCGTACAAATTAAATTTTAGTCCGTCAATATACTTTTAAATTAGAGTTACTCATTGGCTAAATAAATTTCCGGACTTGCGACTCAGCGTAACTGAATCTTTATAAAAAAAATCATAGAATATGCTTTTTTGCGATGTAATAATTTTATTTGTTTTACTCATATGTTTATGTTTGCAAAAATCTATTGCAATAATATACTGTTAAATACATTTATTTAATAGTCAAACTGAAAAATGATATCTTTTACGAAAATTGTAAAAAAATGTAAAATTTGCAAAACAGAAAAGTGTAAATTTCTTTTATAAGTAATTCTTCTATAACTCTTCGCATACTTACTGATCTTTTGTTTATTAATTTTAACTTTCATTATTACATAATCGTGCTTTCATTATTAAAGACATATACATGTCTTTCTAAAAATTAGAATTTTACTTATCAGTATATCCTAAAACGCGTTTACAATTTTAATTTCACTAGAAAGTTGAAAGTTAAGAGATAAATTTTAATTGCAAACGAGATTTCTGTATAGTTACCAAAAAGTTTTGTTTGACGTATTAAAAAATACAGTTTTCTCGTAAAATTACAACATCATAAAAGTCGTTCAAAGTGAAATATATTTAAATAAAATATCGTTTATTTTACTATTCAAATAATTCGAATATTTAATAAATTGTGTATGAAATGTTCTACATTTTTTACAAAATATAACTGAAAAAGATACATTTTGTACATTGTAACAAAATAACAATGAGAGAAAATAAAAAATAGATTTAAAAAAACAAAATATTTGATGAGGTTCATAGAAAATGCAATTAGAATTCTGTAAAAATAATAGATAATTTTAATTTAAAATAATAAACGAAATTGCAAAATGTGATATGCAACGGTTGCACTTTCTCGACAAATATTGAATGTCGTTCAATCAAACCGTGATAGAATGATGAAGATAAAAGGTTTCTTTCGAATTGATTCACAAAAATGTGCGCAATTTCTTTCTCGTTAACGACTATCTTCTCTTCTTCCTTTTCTAGACCGACATTGATTATTCTGTCCCGCGAAAATTTCATTTACATGAAAAATCGAATATGTAAAGCAAATGTATTAGCTAATGAAGTGCTTAATAAAAATAAAAATTGAACGAAAAATCTTCGTAATATAACTATAATATAAATTGCTTCTATTTTCAATGAAAATCAACGTTTATTAAAATTTAATATTGCAGCGCACTGAAAAATGATTGTGAAGAAAAATTTTGTATTCTAGTAAGAATACATAAAAGAATTTGAGTCTAAATAGTTAGATGAGAAGTATACAATAGTTTGTTTTATACCGTCGTTTTCATTCGTTCTTTCGATTTTCCGCAAACTGCGAAAAGAGTAGAGTTTTAAACTTAAACTAATACAACAACAAACTAATAAAGTTATAGAAGGAGACAGGGTATACAATATTGCGCGCTCCTGTGTTCATAATCGGATGCCGCTTACATTCTTTCTCTTGACAAAGAAAAAACGCGAACTTCCGTCACGCTACATTAGCGGAGAAAATTGCTTTTAAAACGACAATAGAACGCTCTATTAAGCTTGAATTTGTTAATTCCCAAGCTCTCAAGAAATTGGTGTTTTGTCAGCGTATTTAAAATGAATAAAAAACTTATAACTTGTATTAAAATAAAAAAACTATCTTTATATTTGTAACAGGACTTACAGCTACATCTCCAGTTTGATAGAGTGTAAAATAATTTATTACGAATATCAATATATTTAAATTTGTATGGATAAAAAGGAACACGCAATATATACTCTATCGTCTTCTGTAGCTTTATTAGTTTGCAGCTATATTAGTTAGTCTATAAACTTTTAAAAACTACTCTTTTTTCGCAGCGGAAAATCGAAAGAACAAGTATAAAATGATGGCATAAAACTAATGATGTTTCTCATTATTTCTCATCTAGCTTTTCTAAATTTAAATCATTTTATTAAAATATACAATTATTCTTTACAATTCTTTTTCTTCGCGCAATTTTAAATTTTATATAGCGATAAACAGTAGTATTTTTATGAAGAATAAAAAAAATTTATGATGCATAAAGATTATTTTTTATTTTTATTTATTATTTATTATTTCCTATCTATTATATATTTATTTTATTTATTATTTTTTAATTTTATTATTAAGTTTTTTTAACTGTACATTAATTATATGTTTACACATTCAATTTTGAATGTAAATGCAGTTTAATTTAATGATTAATTTTAATGTTATATATATTTGTACTATTAGTTTTCCGTTGCATTAGTATTTTTCAATTTTTACCGGTTCCTTCCTCCGTTTGCTATTTGCAAATAAGTCAACATTACGATTGGTGGCTCACCAAAGCTAATATCGATGAACAAATACGCATAGTACGTATTTCCAACGAGAAAAGAGGATCATAGCATGCAACCACAAGCGCCCGGGATTTTAAAAACTCGAGTTTCATTTATTTTTCAACCCGGTCGTGCAACCGCAACATTGCTGTCGCCACCACCGTTATCGATCATGAGTTTTAGGAATTGTTTATAAAACTGAACATCTGCTCGGAGAGAAGCAAGCTAGTCAGGAACTTGCTAAATTTCGCTTGCCGGGGGCCAGATTGCAAACGCCAAGGCCTCCAGCTTTACGGCATCACATAATTCGCTTTTATAGCGGCCGGAAGGACTTTATGGCGTTACCGGAGCGCGGCATGAATCCAAGTGCAATATGATCCCGTGGACACACCGTGATCGTTTCGCCAAACGTCTTACTTTTACTACGAACTTGCGAATGTCAGTCTTGTCGTTGTCGCATTGGTTAAACCGCTGACCGAGAAAACTCAAATTGACATACACAGCTGCGGATTTGATTCACTCGGCTTGATTTACCTTGAGCAATTATTTGCGGTTCATCGGTTTTGCGATTCCAACAATGCTTCATACACAAGAATCAATTTTGTCACATCAAAAAAGGCAGAGATTATAATTTCGATGTATCTCTTAAATTACTTGAAATATATTAATAAATATTATACACATATAACTTTTTATTATATGTGTAAAAGTAAAAAAAAAACGAACTTCTAGATCGCCATCGTAATAACGGCAAAGACATTGCAACGGCACGCTGATCGATGATGGGAATTATGCCGCGGATAAATTCCGCATTCCACCTTAAAGAATCCCACAGTGTTTTGCGTCATATTAGAAGTGGTTATTTCCGTAAACTTTTGATCGATAGAGAAACAAGGTGATAAAAATTTTTCAAATTCAATTTCGTACATTTTGCCGGGTAGAGTTGAATTTATCGACACTGATTTCACTCTCGGATACGTGCGGCACATAGTAATCTTATGGTTCGTAACTTCTCGTTTCTTGAATCGCGTCATGTAATGCCATGTAACTGTCGAGTTTCGGCAATAAATTGTAATTTGCGAACAAGAGATTCTCCTACGCTTGTTGCTGTAGAAATTATAGCAGAATCTCATTACAAAGTTATTACAAAGTCATTACGTAGTTGAAATCCAACCTTCAAATTGAATTTACGTGCTAAAATTTTGCCATGTTCTATTTCTTATACAATAAAATAAATATTACAAGAATTGTAAACTCATGGATAAAGTGATAGCAATATAAAAATATTTTATTCTTAAAAGAATTTAGAAGAGAATTACTTTTAATCTTTAACTGCACGATTTACTCTCTAATATGACAGCAAAAAGAGGTCATGTTCATATTGAAAACTGTACATCGATATAATTTTTTAAGTCCAATTGAATTTTAAATAAAACATTGTAAAATAAATTGGAAATAGAATTTATGATCGAAGTTATTATCATTCGGGAAATTCAATCTTTGTGAAATCAAACATGAAAGCAATTACATTGCGCAAATGTTTTTCTTTTATAAGACATGCTTTTGTAGAAGAATAAAAAATTTATTCATGACATACATTCTGCGAAGTTAAATTTATTGTTAGTTCTACGTCAATGCAAATTATAAAGTAAACAACAAATTGTAAAAATAAGTAACAGCTCGAGAGATGAAAAATATTCCAGAATTTCTTTATGAAAATCTCTCTGTTTAAAAAAATTAGTGAAATGCTCATTTGAAATGAACGTTAAAATCTCAAATATATTATTTCTTTTTGTTATAATATTTATTTTTTATTATTAATATTTATTATTAAATATTATTATTAATATTCTTTCTGTTGATATAATATTAAATAGTATCAAATAATATCAATCAAAAATAGATTCGAGAAATAGTTTTGTATTTGTTTTTGCTTCTGGATGTGGCACTGATAACTGGTAAATAACATAATGTGTATTTTCTTTCGATTTATATAATAATCCTCGTGGCAATTTTTTTGATTACGCAATAACATTTCACTAACAATGAATTTCACGGTTCATAAAATCGGTCTAGATAAGGGAAGAGAAAGGATGGAAAACAGGGGAAGAAACGTCACATAAATACGCGAATAAATTAATGATACGGAAAATGAAGAAGAAAGACAATGTCCTTACCGTCGACAAATTTCTTATAACTTCGGATCATTACACCAAAGACAACATTAGAAGGAAACAGTTATTTCTCTCTTTACAATCTTGTATTAGTTCCATGTTTTATCGTGCATATTTATTATAAACGCCATTTCAGTTTGCAAAATAATATTCCGCAATGAAATTCATTTGTTTCTACATTTTTCAAAGTAAACCCACGAAAAATTCCAAGTTCTTTCTTTCATTCTGCAAACTATCTCCGTAGCTCCAGCAAAATTAAAGTCTCACGACATTAGACTTGAACTGTAGTCTTCTCGGAGCAGCTAGCTAGAGTATTCTCAAGAGTACTTTAAGTGGAAAGTGGATCCTTTCTGAACTCGATCTGGTATTAGGTCCCAACTAAATCAAATCTTAATTAGATCAATTAAAACTGAATCAAGCTCGAGTGTCAGATTTAAATACAAGTTAGATGTGGCATTACATATAATGATGTAACACAAACCGAGTAAAATTTCAAGTTTTATTTCTCATATTCTGAATCTTATGAAAGTATTCTATCGCAGTAAAAATAATAACGGCATATATTGTATGGACATCGATAGATGTTTTCGAACTAGCTTCCGATTTCTCACCCTTTTGCTTCTGCCGTTCGCAATTGAATCCGGAAAACGCGCGATGTTTCGTGATAGGCAAACAACGACGTCGCAGATGGAAAAACTTTATTCCATTCGTGTGGGTGAAATATATATGACACTATCAAAGCTACATTGAAAATGCCTCTGCCTTTGTAACATATTTATATTCTTCGCAAACATATCGCTGCAGAGATATTTCGATCTGTTCGAATAAGGAAAAGAAGACAATTAAAGGAATAATCTTGAAAAGACAATTAATTTATATATATATATAATATATAATAATAAGCCTTATAATACATTTCCACAATTAATAGGTTTTAAAAAGGTAAAAATAAAAGTTTATAATAAAACACAAATATGCGAAAAATATAAAAGAATAATATGTATTACTGCACATGCATAAATTATTCATTTGTAACCTTCATAAATCGATAGTAAAATGCTAATTAAATGAATATTACAATGAATAAAAACGATATTACGTGGGTGATCAAAATTTATAAATTTTCATATAAATGCAAATGAATGGTTTATGTAAATGGACTATTTAGATACCGCCTTGAAACTAATCATAATTGTAACATGAAGAATTATGGCTTCTATTTTGACGATTTATATCAATAAAAGGCTGCTGCAATGTAAATTTATGTGGAATTATCATCTCACGTTTCGCGCGTTGTAATAAAAATTCTTACGTTGAATAAAATATGAAGATTATCGCACGTAATAAGAATATAAAATATGTAGATTATGTAGAATGTAAATATACAGAAAATATTTCGTGTAAATATACAGAATATTTTTCATTACTGAAAGATTAAATATGATAAAAATAAAGAAAAATTACAAAAAAGTACGTAATTACTCTCATAGTCTCTCCCTATCTTAATTTTCCACTCCTAGTAATTGTCTAGAGTTAGTAAAATTAATATTATCTTTGAAGCACTTAACTCTTAAGACTCCATCGTTGAACTAGATTTGACATAATATTTTCAGTAGCTCCGATATTAAGCTAGATTCGATAAAATATGTTCACATTTTCTTTTGTATTTCTATTATATTTTTTAATTAAACATATATTTTATGCTTATTATACAAATTAGAATCTTTTATATTATAATTAATAAATGTTTTGTTTTATGTAGTCCCATTATGTATCGTTATCCTGATAACAAATTGATGTCATTGATCGTCAAATGGCGACAAACAACATCAGTTTGTTATTTGAGTAAATATTTAATAAATTTTAATTTTTAGCATCTAAATTTAATATGAAAGGAAATTAATTCCTTTTCTATGAAAAAGAAATCTAAATTTCATCGAAGAAAATGCTCCAAGTAATACATTAAAAAAAATATATATATCAAAGTATTAATTGTAAAATAGTCAATGTATTTTTTACATTCAATAAAAAATGTATCTGAAATTTTTATTACAGAATCCCTTAAATTTTATTTGAAACTTGCAGAGTAAAATATTAAATTTATTACCATGTACAAAGGATTGATATTAAATTAATTTATGATTTTCAGGACAATCAGTGCATGAGGATAAAAATTTTGGGTGACTGTTATTACTGCGTTTCCGGGCTTCCGGTTTCTCGTCCGAATCACGCTTACAATTGTGTAAACATGGGACTGCAAATGATCGATGCCATCAGGTGAGGGCCAAAATAAAATACTAAACTCACGTTACTAACGAGCCCTTGCTCGTTAGTTATATACGCTTTTCTCTATTTTTTTTAAATTGTTGCCTGAAGCTTAACAGGGTGAAAAAAAAGAAAATAATTGCTACATTACTTTTATGCGCAAAAGGATTTATAAAAAAAAGAAGGATCTTTCTATGAAAGCATGATGAAAGCACGTAGAACATTGCGATATTATATCAATAGCGTTCTTTCTTCTTGCTTCACATTTTTTCTCATATTCCATACGTACAATGACGCAAGTAATTATTAAAAAGAATATTTCAGACTTTTCATAATTATAAACTCTCTAACTTGCATAGTACTAATTATTTCAATAACTCAGCTGAGGAAAACTGTAAAAGAAAGGATTTTGAATTTTATTCCAAATTCAAAATACAAACAAAAAAAATAAAAGAGCATAATACTTTATATAGAATTTATATTATGCTACATTATATTATGCAACTAATAAATCTATATCTGTACAATCATCATCAATAATAATTAAAAACTTAACAATCTCACATAACTTCGGTTAATCCATTGCGCTTTAATAATCACAGCACTTGTGTGTGCTTTGTCGATGGCGTTCACGCGAAATGCGATAACGTGGATTACTCACCAGTGATTAGAGGATTAGTCAATACCGCTTAGTTACGTAGACATTAATTACAGAACAATGCGGATCAAAAGACCGACCAGCCATTGCATATTATCCTTTAAAAGTTTTCTTCTTAAAAGTTTGTTCATTATTTTTCTTTATAGAATTAAACATTTGACATTTTATTACATTTTATTAATAATCTCTCTGAATTAAAAATTATTTCCCTTTATAATCATAGTTCATTGAATTGGTACTTAAATAAATTCTATAATTAATTTTTATAATAAATAGAAATTGCTTCTATTACTAAACTACATATATATGTTATTATTGAAAAACTTTTAAAATTGAGAATTTATGTTCCTGTAATATATTTAGCATTACATATTTAGCTGTCTGATTTTTATCTCAAACTTTCTCAAGTGTCTTTACACTGATTGTGAGCCTACTGTTTCTCAACAAACAGAATCCAAGATCAGATAATCGTTAAGTTTAATGGATGGTGTGCAGCCCGACAAGTGCCCGTATAAAAGTGCAGGGCAAAGGGTATTCTCGAATTGAATCTCGTCGCACGTAGGTTTGTCCGCGAGGCCACCGGCTTTAACGTCGACATGAGGATAGGAATTCACACAGGGAACGTGCTGTGCGGAGTACTCGGTCTGCGGAAATGGCAATTCGACGTGTGGAGCGACGACGTGACCTTGGCCAATCACATGGAGAGCGGCGGTCTACCAGGGTAAGACAGTTCTCACCACTGTTATGGTCCTCTCGACCACATCTTTACCGCATTACAATACGTACGATAATATTGTAGACATCTACACAGAACGAAGTACTTCACCGTTTTCTGCGGAATACTGAACGTCAGCATTTATCCTTCCGATGCAACTTCGAAGACAAAGTGTCTTAGTTTTATTATTTCGTAAAACACTGGTATATAACAATTTAT
This sequence comes from Tetramorium parvispinum, assembly GCA_011638315.1. NCBI lineage: Eukaryota > Metazoa > Arthropoda > Insecta > Hymenoptera > Formicidae > Tetramorium > Tetramorium parvispinum. The sequence continues at coordinate 12,443 of VBVR01001463.1, read as the reverse complement.
TCTTTGTATAGCTAGTTTCTGCTTAGTGCTTCGAAATCGCAAAAAATACAAACTACTTTTATTGTCACGTTAAATAGAATTATAATGCGATTTCTGATGCGCCTTATTACAAAGGATATAATTAATGATCATTTTCTTTTATAATAATAAATTATTGTACATAAACATAAAACATAAAAAATAATTATTGTTTAAATTTTATTATAAAAGATATATTGTTTTTTCAATTTTAAGGAGGGTTCATATCACGAAGGCTACTCTACTGCAACTGAACGATCGGTTTGAGGTCGAGCCAGGCGACGGAGGATCTCGAGAAAGTTATCTTGCACAACATAAAATAGAGACTTTTCTTATCATACCACCGAAGGTAAGTATTAAGTATGCAAGCTCGCTAAAAGTCCATCATCACCTAAAACGTTTTCATAAAAATTTTGACCTGCTCGTCGCTTATTCTGATTCTTACTTAATAATTAAAAATATTGCTGAATTCGTGTTGCTTATTCTTTTACATCATGATATCGTCGAAGATAAAACATAAACGTTCGATCTATCCTCATTTGCTATAGTAGTACACACTTTATCTTCATCTGTATTTATTAAAGAAAATGAAAGTGAAAATTAAATTAAAGAGCAATTTGTCGTAGCAGTAACAATGTAATTTTTTAAATTAAAAAAATAATTACATTTTAGATTCATTTATAAAATGTGTTTTTCCCACTGGGAGAAAACAAATATAAGCAATGTAATGTAATTTTACGACGTAAAAATTGCAGAAAAAATTATACGTCTCTGAAACATATTTTTTTATATAGCGCAAACAACGATGTTAAATAATTTATCTAATCTAAAAGCTTCAAAATTTTTACAATTCTCACTTCATTTCTAATTTTCACCTTATTATATTATTAGAATATTATAAATAGAATTTTATAAAGTGATGAAAGCTTTAATATTTCGCAAAAAATAATGTTATTTATTTTTGGGCAAATTGCATATTGAGATGTTAAAACGTTCGTGAGAATTATTCACCGAACGAAGAGAGTTTAAGCAAATGGCTTTCAGAAAGAACAGAAGATCCGCGTTAATACCGTCAAATAATCTATTACAAAGTGATGATAAAGTTCACCCGCGAGGCAGGAAATCCGAGTAAATTAAGCCGCACCTTATTTCTATATAAACGAAGTTTGGATCGTAATGCTTCGTTTATCGCCTCAATAAATATCTCAGTAAATGCTCGTTAAAAACTTGTTTAAAAGCACGCTAAATTACGTTTTTCTTTCCGCATATTATTCACTTATCTCTTATTTTTCAAAGATAGCCTTCTTTCCTTTATATCAAAATTATAATTTTACTTAATTGTTCTATACACGTAATGAAAATGGAAAATCCTTCATAATAACGGAAATTTCTCTCATAGAGACAGTTATATTATCCTTTGTGTAAAGACGCGCTTTCGATAACAGTGACAGTGATTGATACTCGGTTGCTTGAAATTCGTTCGTTATATCTCCCATTAAAACGAATGTTCTCTTAGCGAGATATTTTTGTAGATAAGATTAAAAAAAAATAAAAAGTTTAGTCTTATTTGAAATATATAAAATTATATTTTCTGGCAGAGTGGAATTTTAACACACACATATACATATACACAGAGTTAAATAGAAATACTATATCTTGATGCTGAGGAAAAATGTAAATTTGCTGATTATTTTCATTTTTACAGAAAAATCAAGAGGAAAATGGACTGGAAAATGGCGGAAATCGTATTCAAGGACCTGGACCAGTACCTTCCAGGTATGTTCTATTATTCTCTGCTTAATTCTGTTTAATTCAGTTCTTATTAACATTTATGCAAAAATGTCAACATCGCAACGGTAACGTTACAATGGAAAGGTCTTATTGTTAGTTAAAATATTCAATTGTTGATATTATATTTTGTAATTAATCGGATATTATTAAAATAGAAAATGACAATGAAATTAATACAATATGCATTTAATATTTTTAAAATATTATTCTTTAAAAAATATTATATCTGTATAATATTATTTTAATGTTGCATATAGGGTAAACCAGGGTATGATGGCCATCTTTTCTGATATGGCCATCATACCCCGATTTACCCTAGTATTTTTTTAAAATAATATATTGTATCGTTAAAGAACGAATAATTATAACATTATTTAAGAATTTATTAATGAATAGTATTAATAAATATTTTATAATAGATCCAGACCTAGTAGTAAAATGACGAAATATGTGGAATGTTGGGGTGCGGACAAGCCTTTTGCTAATATAGCGGAAGCAACGTTAGCGAAGAATATTGGCTTAACAGTAAGCTTCTATTTATTTCTATAAATAGTTTTAACAAAATAATTAAAATATACATATTTTGTTTCGACAGAGCATCGCGATGATTGAATCGAATCTACTGGCAAATAATGCCAACTGCTTCGATACACAGTGAGTTAAACATACAATTATTTTATATCAATATCATATTAATTAGATTATTTATTTGACATTATGTAATATTATCCAACAATGAGTTTATCCACTAATGGCTTAATTAATAACAACTATATCATTTTTGTTTATACATGGCTATTATTTAACTTTATTAATTACTTCAGTATACTTTTTGAAATAAATATAATTTTAAAGTGATAAACAACAATCATGCTTGTATAAAATCAAGTATGCAATTTACAATATAGAAATGTTTTTGGTTTTTATGTTAGACACTGGTGCGGCGGAAGTGAAGGAATTTCGCCTTTTACTTATTGGTTCAAGGATAAAAATCAAGAGCAGCTGTATCGAGAGCAAAGGGATGAGCAATATCTTTGGTACGTTGTGGCCTCCAATGTGATTTACACAATGATGTTCTGCATTCAAATCATCTATCTGCCAAGGTGAATTACAATTTAATCGAATATCACTAATCGAACATTTGATATTTGTTATAGCCAGTTTTCATTCTTTCTCTCTCTCTCTCTCTCTTTCTCTGTCTTTACAGGAGATTACTCTATTATTCTAATATTTTAATGACTTAAAATTTAACTCTAAAAAAAATTTAACTAAAAAAATTTTAACCGAAAGTATCGCATCGACATTAATTCAATGTCAATTTGATATCTTTTAACCACAATTTCTCACTGAAAATATCTTTACAAAATAAAATTTTTAGTCATGTAACTTACCTTTTTAATATTCATAAAATAAGACTATTATATTATTAATGTTTATCTAATTACGTAATTTCTTTTACTTATATAATTCGATTCAGTAGACTTAAATTAAGAAAAATTTTAGCAATTATCTCTTTAACTATTGAACTTGTTGAATATAATAATGTACAATAAACAAATGAAAGAAATATTTCTAATTAATAATTAAAAAATCTATTTTGTCTCTTGTTTCCACAGAAGCATTATAGTTTACGGTTGCTTCGCAGCTGGTTTAGCATCCCTAATTATATTTGCCGCAATTTCTTGGTTCAGTGGAAATGCTGACTCTGAAAATGCTGAAGAAACAACGAATCAAATCGCACTTAGCCGCGGTATCAGAATAACTGTGTATTTGATAACGGCACTATTAGCCATTGCATCTTCGGTCATTAGCCTGATCGAAGTTGATAGCATCGACTATGATATCATACCAGTGCGTATATCTAAAATTATTTCATAGATTATTTCACAAATTATTTTATAAGAAAAAATAAAACAACATTCTCAGTAAATTTTTTCATATTTAAATAAATTATTATTACACTTAAAATCTAAGTATTAACATTAAATATAGAAATCTGATTAATATTAATATTAAAAATCAGATAATTAGAGATGTATATTTAATAAATTAATCTAATTGTTTTACAATAGTGAAAAGACTATGAAATGTTTAAATGCCACATTTACGATAAACTAAATTTATTCACCGATTATTTCCATCTCCTAAAAAAAGTTTACATTGTTTTACAAATTTTTTAATAATTTTTTTTATATTATTTATTGACTGAAAGTTTTAAAAACCATTTTTCATCATCGTTTTTTCCATAAAAGTCCGTTACAATAAATTTATACGCTCACACGATTATCACATTCGCTCTTAATATTTTCAGCTGTATATATATTCCCCAGTGATAGCGTTAGTAGTTGGGTGGACGCACTTGAGGGTCGATTTCTTGCTGAAGCTAAGCGTAATGCTTCTATCCGTTGCCATAATACTCGTGATCTTCTCTCAAGTACCGGTAATCCAAGAGTATTACGACAACCCCGGCGCCAAGTAAGTGAGGCGCTCTAAAAACTAGAGCGATGCATGTTATAAATTGCAAGCACTTTGGAAAGTCTCACAACGTTACGCGAGTCACATTTTCGCAGGTTTTACGGCGTCCATTATCTGATGCAAGTGGGATATTTACTGGTTCTCATCAGTCTGATACTCCACGTTCTCGACAGACAAGTGGAATATACATCCAGGATGGATATTCTATGGAAGAGCAAACTGAGAGTCGAGCAGGACGAGGTGGAGACCATGAGAGGCATCAACAAGATTCTCTTGGAGAACATTCTTCCAGCTCATGTGGCTGATCACTTTTTAGCTACAAGAGCTATGCAGGTCAGTTCTTAGAAGCTCTTTGATTTTCGTATTTTTATTTCATTCGTATATTTAATTTAATTCAAAAGTGATAATTTCGATGTCTTCTAATTAACAGGAACTCTATCACGAGAGATATAGTAGTATCGCTGTAATGTTCGCATCGATTCCAAATTACAAAGAATTTTATGATGAGACCGACATAAATAAGCAAGGTCTCGAATGTTTGCGTCTACTTAATGAAATTATTTGTGATTTCGACAAACTCCTACTCAAGCCAAAGTTTTCGGGGATCGAAAAGATCAAGACGATAGGTAGTACTTACATGTTGGCGTCCGGCCTAAGTCCAGGAAAGGAGGACAGTGATAGCAAAGTAAGATCATAAAATTAAGCTTTATAGTCGAAATTTCGTAACTTATATGTATTACTTGATATCTTGAATAATTTGTTTTATTTAAATACAGTAGTAATTACTATAAAAAATTTATAGTAATTACTACTGCATCTATATTCATATTAATCTAACTTTGAAAAGCCAGTAGAATAAATATCTGTAATCTTGCATAAAACAATCTCACAGGGTAAATAATTATGTATGTATGTGTTAAGAAGATTTATTATTTTTTTTATTCTAATAAAGAAAATAATATGTTTTATCTGTTTTATGCAGGCTCTATTGAGACAACAAGATCATAATGTAATTGTACTTGTCGAATTTGCCATTGCACTTATGACAATTCTAGACCAGATTAACAGGGATTCTTTCCAGAGATTCAAATTGAGAATAGGTAAGAATGGAAAATTATTATATATATAATAACGGAAAATATAGAAATAATATTATATTATTAAATTTTTTACTAAAATATTTTTTTATATTTAGACATTTTTAATTAAAATAGAAATGATTTAAATAACAAATAATTGCGTAATAAATTACATATATACTTATTAATACTTGTTAATTCTCTTTAGCTCTGTGAAATAAATAAATGATTAAATATTTTTCATCGCAGGCTTAAATCATGGTCCGGTGATAGCAGGCGTTGTAGGTGCCCAAAAACCGCAATATGACATTTGGGGAAATACGGTGAACGTGGCTTCCAGGATGGACAGTTGCGGTGAGATGGGAAAGCTTCAAGTCACCGAGGACACTGCCAAGATCCTCATTGATGCCGGATATGAACTCATTTGTCGAGGACCGACATACGTGAAGGGCAAAGGAACCCTCACCACGTATTTTGTGAAGACACCTTTCGACGATAAGGGGGACAGCTATTAAAAATGAATCGGAACGGTAGATAATCAAATTTTATCTTGTGATCGATTGAAAAATTTGTTTTCATTATCGATCGATAAATCTAAATGGTTCACGAAAAAGTGAAGCGCAAAACAGAATTTGCAAGAGACAGAATTTCACTTGAGTCGCCTAAGCGTTGGAAGAAGATTACGGAACACCAAGTGATTCTAGAATTTTAACGATCAATCTATTTGTTAATGTAAAATATAAATGGATGTTTATACATTTAATTCGCAAATTAGATCTCAAATAAGATCTAAACTTCGCGAGAAAAAATGAAAGAAGCTTTTTTTTAAATTTATTATAAAAATTGAAACATTTGTAATGTATTCAATATAATAATAATTTAATTTTTTAAGTTGTTTGTCTTGCGTTGAGAAATGAACAAAAAAGAAGAATCGACACGTGCGATAAAAATACGACTGTTTAGAATTAATAATCTCTCGATGTTTGTTTTTTTTTTATTTAAAAGAAAGGAAGAAAGACATAAATAATTAGTATGAATTTTGGGAATTAGAAATTTTATGTATTAAAAACAAGATAAATGATGATTTTACACATATATTTTTTACAAGGTACCACAAAATCATTGCGGAAAAATTTGAAATATCGACTCAATCCAACTTTTGACTTATAACAAGTGATAATAACTATCGTTACACCGTACCTGTTCAAGTAGAGTATTTGTATATATACATATATCTTCTTTATAACATCTTGACAGACGTGTTGTGACATAATTATTCAGCTTCGATTTAGCTCGTGGGTTTTCATGAGAAAATAAAAAAGCACAGTAGTTTTTCCTTGCTTTCTAGCTGTATTTTATATTCAGTCGCCCATTATGGGAGCTGTCACTGTTGTGCTTTGCAGATTACGAGTTTAAAATCCGTTTATAGGGGATGAGGAATCGAATCCGAGATTTGCTAATTGCGAATCTGCCGTTTTCACGTCCTGGACATCTCATACACATATACATAGACGTGCCATAAATTCTGTTCCTAAGAAAAATGAATTTATTTTATAACTAACAATAAAATAAAAAGCAGCAGAATATATTTTATTGACTTGCTTATATAATATGAAGATAATTATAACTATTAGAAATGTTTACCTTTTGCCTTTACAAATGTTTTCAAATGGCTAGGCTTCAAACTCTCGTAGTACGCAAAACTCATAGTACTGACGCTGTCTTCGCCAAATCAATCTTTAAAGTCTTGATAGTTCAGTGAGATTTTGAACAAGTCTTATCTTCTAAAATTTAGAAGAAAAAAACTTGTTCTAAGTCTTACTAAAATATGAAGGAAAATTGATCAGATGAAAACAGCAGTCGAGATTTTGCATGTTGCGAGAGTTTAAACGCCAATCATTTAAAAAAAATTGTGAAGCCAAAAGATGAATATTTCTAAGAATTATGATTATTTTTACATTATAATTGATCAATTTAATAAAATATGTACAATAAAATATATAACATTTTATGTTGCTTTTATTTTATCTAGTTAGCAATTAAATCTATTTTTTTTTAAATAGAATTTACAACATAATGTAATGGCATTATGTACATACATATCTTATATATGATTAATTCTTTTTCAAAGCTAGAACAAATAATGAATCTCCATCGAGAGAAACAACGAGAATATCTTAATCTCGTTACTTAATATACATATATATTCATTATATTATTGCTTTATACAGCCAGCATTTATTATCTTTCTTCACAGTTTAAACATATTGCAAACATGGCTATGTGAATAAAAGTACGATGGTAAAGTTCATCTCGATTATAGCATTATCATCTTTTACAAGATAAGTTTTATAGAATGTTAATAAACTTACTTTTCGTGACATAATTTATAAATAATCATATTGTTCTTAATTATTATAAATATCTAAGTTTGTATAAAATAAATGAGAGGCTAAGTGTCTATGAAACGTGGCTGGGACGTGTCTCTGAAACGTTTTTGCGACGTGTCTCTGAAATGTTTTTGCGACGTGTCTCTGAAACGTTTCTGCAACGTGTCTGTGAAACATGGGGTAGGACTGGTGATTTGCTTCGAAGTCTTCGACATTCGAACTTTGAAGCTTAAAAAAAATTCGAATCTTTAAAGTTGACTTCGATTCTTTCGAACCTTCGAAGATTCGAATCTTCAAAGTTGTAAAAAGTAACAGCCCTAGTAAATACGTATGTATTTTTTTTCAACAAGACTTTAATTTGTATGCGGAATAATTTTTGTCTCGTAATTGCAATTGATTGAAGTAATATCAAAGTATTCACAGTAATTCTGAAGTCTTTGATGTCAAAAAATGAACATTAAATAAAATTTTTATGGAGATGAAGAAAGGAAGAAAGACGTAAGAAAAAAGAAAACGACGCCAAGATTGAAACATAATGATTTAATCTAATATCAGATGTATAGAAACAATGAGATTGTGTAGAACAGTAGATCTATTCTGTAATTCGAAACGACAGTTCGTTATAATATCGTTGCGCAGTATTTTTACTATGTGAAAAAACTGTGCAATGACATTATAACGATAATGAACTGTCGTTAAGAGTTACAGACTCGCAGCACAGATATAAGTTTTTACAGCATCATAGTTTATGGTTTACGCGTAGCACGAGCCTTGGTTCTGCAAGCACCACTCAGGTTGCAAGCTATCCGAGTAGATTTTTCGTTCGACGAGTCTCTCGCGATGCCTCAACATTCTCTGTTCAGCGTGAATCCACTTGGAATCCGGCTCAGTCCATAATCTCTCAGCCATCGCGGCTGCTCTTGGCCATAATCTCGAATCAGTATTCGAGCTGTCCGCCTGTTCGGTCCAAAGCGCTGCTTCTCCGCCTATGAAAAAAAAAATACGTAGCAAATTAGATGATCAATCGAATTGTAATTATTTAGTGTGTCAATGTTATAAACTGGATGTTAATGAATGTATAAGTTTACAAATAAGTTTAATAATTTTACCAAATCTGTACAGCTTACTTTCTTCTGCTAAATTTATTTTAATCAACGTGTCTTAATAATAGCACACATTACTGAAAATGTTCAGTGAATATCGCAAAAATATAAGATATTATACATATAGGATAGGAATGTTTTCAGTATATTAGGTATATTCTTAGTATATTCTGTAAAAATACAGAATAACATGTGCTGTTAGGAAATAAGCTTTAAGCTTTAATCATATCTTCATAAGTCTTAATAATATCGTCTTTCTTTATATTGAGAAAACATTAACTGTTAAGAAAACTTTTAACTGTGCAATAATGATTTTAATACGACTTTATTTAACATCTTAACGTTATCTTATAGCGCACAGTTCATAAAATACTAATAAAATTTTAATAGAAAATTTACCAAGAATAAGATCCTTCCTATTCCCATATCCTTGTTGCTTGATCATCTCTAATGGAGAATTGTCGTAGATTTTTTGCCAACCCTTGTATGGCGCGCACCAATTGACACCCTCGCCTACCCAAGCTCCAAATCTACAAGAAGAGGAAAAACATAATTAATATTTAGTCTTAAGAAGATTTATGTTTATAAAATATTTAATGCGATCGATAATTATTAATCGCCAATTATTTGTCTCTAACAGTCAAACATTTCATATATATTACGTTTTATGCTAAAATGGATAAATATGCAATACTGTATATTCCACAATGTTTTCTTACCCACAGTCAAGGTACAAAGCATCGTAATTTGAGAAAATCATCTTAAAGTTGTTTCGCGCTAATCTGCCGATAGTTTGGTCGTCACCAGTCGTCCAAATCTGAATGATATATTTCGCAGGATCTATATGTTTAATATTCTCCTCGCTCGTCAATCCGCTGGTCCACAGGAGAGCCGGAATATCCTTACCGCCGTTGGCAATCTTCAGCTTCTCCAGAGCTTTCTCTTGGAAGTAATCCCACAATAGGTAGAAGCTGCTTTCGCTAAGATCCCATCCTTTCTGCAGCATCCAATCCGTGATAATTTTTTGGGATCTCCAGCAGTTGACATTCACTTCGTCACCGCCCATGTGGAAGATGTCCGGTTGTTGGAAATCTTCTATCATATCATTATAAATTCCTCCAAGGACCTCGTACATTCTTTCGCTGGTAGGATTCAGTTGACCGCACGGCGGCTCTACGCAAAAGTCCTTCCAAGGCTCGGCTTTGAAGCAAACTGTCGCGTTATCGCCAACCTATTTGTTAATATAATATTATATAATATTATAGATTAAAACAAAAAGATATAAGAAATAAAGAAAAATGGCATAAATTGTATTTGAAATATCACGTCCATAGATTTCAATTTCCTTAATTTTTAAAAATCTGATTTAATTGCTTCTTAATTAATATAATATTTATGATAATTAACAACATAAATTTTTAATAATTTAAAGTCTCACAATACAATATTCGACATGTATTTTATTTCTCTCACAACAATTGTTTATTTTATTTTATGAGTTTATAAGATAAAACAAATGAATATGCATTTTTCTATATTGTTATTATATTAATATGTGTTTAATAAAAGTTTTAATAAAGCGATTCTTCAAGGCTTTTAATAATATCTGGACATAGTTTTACCAATGATTATTAATGTAAATACAGATGTTAATTATCAAACAAACTGTTTTACGAGATGCAAATAATTAAAAAGAATTAACGCAATTAAAAAACAGTTGAACAAATCCCCATCAAATGCGTTTATATTGATTATGTAAATTTTCATTACTTTCATTTTTTTATATTATCAAAGGAAACATTACTTTTGTGTTCACTAAATAAATTAAATAACATTTCCCTTCAGTTAATTAAGCTAGGTATGAAATTTTGTCGAAATAATTTCTATATTCATTATAATGGCTCCTATTCTTACTCGCAATATCCCTCTTCGCTGCTCTTCTGAGCTATTATGAATTTATATTGCATGCTTTTAATTACTCTCTTTACTCTACGGTAAATACTCTCTTAATGAGAATGTCTCGCATAATAGCTTTCATTCAAGCTAAAAGAGAGTTATACATTTGTTACATTTAACATCTATTAAAAGTCACATTTACTTGCTGATAGCGTAGAAGCTGTTACTCACCCATTGCCAGCCCTCGCCAACGTGCGCGGGTGCATCAAACTCTGGCAGAACTCTGATACCGCGAACCAAGGCGTAATCGATGATCTCTTTGATTGCCTCGGTGGTATAGATCTTGGTCGGCGTGTAGCTACCATACTTAACGAAATCGGGCCACGTTCTGCTGACGTAGGGGAAGCTCTGAGAATCGGTGATATGCCAATGGAATGTGTTCAGCTTGGACATGGCCATACCGTCGATCGTTCGCAAAATCGTCTCCTTGTCGACATAGTTTCGGCTGGTGTCCAAAAGAATTCCACGATAGGGATACTTCGGACCGTCTACGATGTATATCTCGTTGGCCATTCGAATCTGATTGCGCAAGTCGTCGAAGACAATTAGTTGGCTGAGCGTCTCTAATGCGTGTCGAGCTCCGAAGTACGTGTTCGCCGTAACATAGGCTTCCACCTGGGAATTATTTTAATAAGGTTTAATAAATTGCGAAGGTACTAAAAATAAATCTGGGCGTAGAATTTTAATCAAATATTTTTTAATGATATTAAAATTTTACTTAAATATAGTATAATCGAAGAATGGAGTAGATTGAAGAATTAGATGAGAGAAAGAAGGCATTGGAAAACAGAGGAGAGAAGAATATGCAGAATATATGCAAGTGGAAGTATGAAAAAGAAGATAAGAGAAAGTAGAAAAATGTTTTTAAAGAAACTTACAATTAATAGAGAAATTAGAAGAAAACGGATGAGAGAGCTAGAAAGGGTAGAAAAGGAATATAAGACTGATACTTAAGGAGATACGAAGGAGAAGAAAAAGAAAGAAAAGTCGGAAGAAGAAAAAAGAAATCGAGAAAATTATACATAATACGATAAAATACAACATTTTTGAATGAAATGTATAATCTTTTCGTTACGTTGCGGCAAGTTTTAATGGTCTTAATCTGTCTGACTAATATGTCGTTAACCAATTAGGAAGATCATATGATCATTAACGAAGCACAGTATGACCTACCTAGTCTAACAATGAAACATGATACGTATATACATATATATATATATATATATACTTCTCCTGAATGTACAAAATCTCTTTTAGGTCCAATCTATATCATTTATAATAATTATGAAATGTTGACGCAGTATAAAATAATGGAATCATTAACTCGGAAACTTAACCCATACAGCACAGAAAGTTGAAATAACATTGCTGAGACGTTGCAATGTTGAATGTCGAAATATAAATATCTTTTCAATGTTAAATTTATGTTGATTCTAATATATTGATTCCTTTATGTTGCTACAACATTGAAGGAACATTTTATAAATTATAATATTTATCTTAATTAAGATTCGACTTTCTGTGATGTATGGGTAATTATATTATGATATTCAAATAGAGAAATAAAAAATAAAAAAATATATAGATGTGTATTATATATATATATATATACATACATATATACATGTCTC